>APFE030851572.1:78793-92156 GCA_000404065.3 Pinus taeda | reverse complement strand
AGGTGTTAATGGAGATGTTGCAAAGAAATGAGGAAAACCAGAAGCATGGTTATGTCATGAGGAAGAAGTTGAGGTGGCGGAGACTACAAGAGAAGTGGAATCATCAGGTAAATTTGCAGTTGATAAAGGAAATAAGGGAACTTGAACAAGTTCTTGATGCCAGACAGAGGATAGAGAAGCTCAAAACAATTGAGCTACAGCAAAAGGAAGATGTTGAAGAAGATGTTGAAGTTTCGTTATGTTACCTAGAGAGTGGACCATCACTTTTTGAAAGTGATGAAGAGCTAGAGGAGTTGAATCATATGAATGATTCAAAGCAGCCCGAAGATTTGATGACTGGAGCATCAAACAAGACCGTAAGGTCTTGTGATTTTAAAACTAATGATTTGTGTGTGATTGCAGGTTTGGAAGAAGTTGCAAGTGATGAGCAAAGGAATGTTGCGGAGGGAAAGGACGATCGGGAGGCCGCAACATTCATATTGAGAGCTAAAGCAACATGTGAGACAACATTTATAGCAGCAGCAGAAAAGGAGCAATCAAGGGATGGAAACAATCAGCAAACAGAGGACATACTGGACAAAGAAATTGAGTTGATAAGGAGGTTAATGATAAAGACATCCCAGAGGAAGACCGCTGAAAGAAAGAAAAAGAGCGACAACAAGGGAATGAAAGTGAAAGATTGCAAGAGCAGAGCAAGTGGAGCACTACAACACAAAATATGGAAACCTGGAAGACACCAGCAGATGAAAACAACAGTGAAGCAATCGGCAAACATGAAAGGATTACAAAATAAAATTTGGGATCCAGGAGGAGACTTATGACCAGGTGGTCATGAATTTTTTACATGGGGAGTCTGATGCAGGAGCATCAAGAACTTTTTCTCCATCTGTAAATATGGGGTGTGATAATGTTAATTTGTAAATATGGGGGTGATGATTTTTAATATTTTATTAATTAATTTGAATTAAATAGGAGAAGGTGAGGATTTATGTAAATATCCTTTTATTAATAAAAGGATATGAGGAAATTTAATGAATTGAAGGATTTAGGGATAAACACCTATCCTTTAGGGATGTTGAGAGATTTAGGAGTTATTGAGGATTTTAAGGGATTGAGCATTTAATTTAATGATTTATAAATAGGAGGGCTTTTTGTGAGAAAAGGACATGAGAGATTGAGAGTAGATTTGGGGCAGCAAGGCTATAAGCCTTCAGAAATTGTAAAGGGCCTTGGCATGGAAACATCTGGCTAGTAAAAAGGTGTAAGTCCTTGTTTTATTTCAGTTTATATACATTGGGTGATTTAGAAATTGTATATTTTTCGTAACATTGTCAAATTAATGATCGATGGCTTGAAATCACCTTTATTTATGTGAAAACTATTCTGCAAATCATCAAGGGTAAATGGTATTAAAATCTTTGTTTGCAAAGGGTGCGATTCTCAGAAAAGATTTATGTTAGAAATCGATTGATTAATATGAGGAACTGAACATAGAGGTGCGTAGAGTTATGTTGAACTTCCGTCGGAATTTAACTGCATTTGGCAAAGCAAATTGAACACATAACTCTTTTCTTTGCGGTAACTTGTTTCCAGTATCAGCAAGGCGGATGTTTTCTTAAGAGTTTGTCATCCATCTTCCATGTCTTCGTTCTAGCTATGGCGACCCGGTTTGTATGTTTTTTTTTGGTACAGGATAAATGGAAGACACTATTTCGCATGGTAAAGAATACTCCCCACGAGCATACAGGAGAAGCCGACACCGGAGCTGTTGGATAAGGTAATATATGCCCATAATTACTGGATAGATCAGCAAGTTACACAATATGCAAATGTTGTCTGTAAAATAAACAAGCACTTTCACAATTGTTGTCACGACTTTGGAGTTCGTATATCTCAAGGAAAGAGAAATATTTTCTTCCCAAGTTGGAATCTGCACAGAGAACATGAGCAGATTTGTTGGGAGTAAAATCAATCTGTTTGTTTAACGTGTTTTCAAACTGTGGTTTATAGCTATAGGACGAGTTCGAATATCAATTAAGAGAAGATTGATCCACGGCTCTGGCAATTTCACTTTCCGAAATGGTGAAATCATTTATTAAAATCTAAACAATTGTTGCTATTGTTTATATAGAGGATTGTATTGTGGACTATAAATGTTGAGATCCATCGCACCACCCATTACATGCAAAATTCCATTGCAGGCCGGATGAGCACTAGCTCGGAGTCTGCCTCGGCCAAAACAGTGAATGTGCGCATGAAGGGTGTAGTGTAGGGAGTATTTTACCGGAAATGGACATCGGACAACGCTAAAGAATTGGGCTTAAAGGGGTGGGCTCGTAACAGGCGAGACGGCACTGTGGAGGCCGTCTTCTCTGGGGATCCGCAGGTCGTCGATAACATGCTCGAGAGGTGCAAACGGGGGCCGCCGGTAGCAGTCGTCACAGGGCTGGAAAGCTCTCCGTCCCAGGAGACCGTGGGCGAAGCATTTGAGTTGAAGCCAACTTACTGACTAAAGTGGAAACACACTATCATTGTTCAGGGTGTAACTTAAGTTGTGATGGAGATGTAGATTTCTTAGATAAATATATCCGGCGTAACTACTCTTGGATATAGGCTTGCATTTTCCAGAAAGATGAATAGAAAAAGTATTCAGCAAAATAATTTCCATTTAAGATACGCCGTCTTGTGTTTCAAAACATGATGCAGATGAAAAGTTGATGTCTATTAAATTCCTAGCATCTATGAAGTAGTGCATACATACAAACCTTTAGTTACATGATTATTTAAGAGTCTACGTGAAGAACTAAAGTCAAAATGTTCAACATAGAAGAAAAGCGTTACTTGACCTTGAATTTACTGAACCTTATCTCGGATCTTGCGTCAATTTTTGGTATCAGAGCCTGGCTCTGTGGAATGTTTATTTTGAAGGTTCTGTTGAATTGAAAATGTTTATTTTCTGAATGAGGACGAGAAGGTTTTTATTGAAAACTGAATCTATTTTTGACTGTATGAATGTTGGTTTTATGTAAATACGAGTATGATGAATAAAGTTCTGTATGAAAGTTTATTGAGAAGTGGATTAAATGAAGTCCAGACGTGAACAGATGCAGTTCACAAAGGAGGGGAAGATGACTGCTGATAGTCATTTCAGAGGTTCTGGAAAAGACCTCAACAGAGGAAGGAAGAGGGAAAATGACAAGGTAAGTGGCATATGTGAACAGTTGACGGATGAAGAGTACGAGCGGGAGAAAGTCGAAATAGCAATTCAGCTTGAATTGTTAATGGAGTTGTTGCAGGAAAATGTGAGAAACCAGACGCATGGTTGGACCATGAGAAAGAAGGTAAGGTGGCAGAAGTTGCATGCAAGAAGAGAAAAGCAGGTAAACATACAGTTGATGGAGGAGCTGAGGAAGCTCGAGCAGATGTTGAGTTGTAGAGAACTCAGAGAGGCTGAGTTGAAAATGGATGTTTCCATTTGTGGCCCGAAACATGGCGAAATTCTGGGTGAAGAGATCAATGAGGAAGATCTCATGAACTATTGGGATAGTTCAGAAGCATCTTAAGAGGTAATGATGAGAGAAATAGGTAAGGCTATGAAGCCTTGTAAATTTTCTCACAATTCATGTATGTTTGCAGGATGTGCGATAGATGGTGAGCAGTCTCATGGAACTGTCACAAAGGAAAATGAAGTTCTTGAGGTAAAGTCTGGTAGAGGATTCCTTTCAGGGAAGGAATGTGATGATTGGTTAACAGAAAATGAAGGTATGGAAAGTTGTGTAAAATTTCCGAGTTCTACTCCAGGTGAGATTGTGCAATTGTATCTGAAGTTAGATCTTCAGAAGAGAGAGTTGGAAAAGCAGAGGATCTATGTTCAGGAAAAGTTGCTGAAAGACACAGAACAGGAGAAGATTTTCCAAACAGATGATGTGGAAAGGGGACTAACTGATAGTCTCACAGAGGAATTGAATCAGCATACTGAAGTGCTGGAAAAGGAGGACAAGGCACTGATGCCTTTTGATTTTTATTCTAACAAGTGTTTTGTGAATGCAGGTATTGTTGCAGAACATTTGACTGAGTTGAGTAGTCAAATGAAGGAAGAAGAAGTTTTCTGTTCCAGAGGACTAGAGGGTATGGATGATCGGGTGGCAGTCAGAACAGAAACAAGCATAGAAACAAGAAGTCAGCAAGTAACAATACCGATAGAGAGAGTAAAAACTGAGCAAGCCGTCTTATCTCAGCAGGCAGCAAGAAATCAACAGCCGAGAGATTATTTGGACCGAGAGATTGAAAGCATCAGAAGACTGATGATTGAAGTATTCCGGAAGAGGCCAGCCGCAGTGAAACAAAGAAGCAGCAGCAAAAGAAAGACAACAAAAGATTGCAAGAGCACAGCCAATGGAGCGATGCAACATAAAGTGTGGAAACCTAGAGAAGAATATCAGAAGGCAGCAGCGACAAGTAGAAACTTACAACACAAGATATGGGATCCAGGCATACACAAATCCGAACACATGATCAGGTGATCATGTTTAATTTCAACGTTGGGAGTCTGATGCAGGAGCATCAAGACCTTTTTCTCCATTTGTAAATAGGGGGTGTGATAATATTAATTTGTAAATATGGGGTGTGATGATTTTTAATATTTTATTAATTAATTTGAATTAAATAGGAGAAGATGAGGATTTATGTAAATATCCTTTTATTAATAAAAGGATATGAGGAAATTTAATGAACTGAAGGATTTAGGGATAAACACCTATCCTTTAGGGATGTTGAGAGATTTAGGAGTTGTTGAGGATTTTAAGGGATTGAGCATTTAATTTAATGATTTATAAATAGGAGGGCTTTTTGTGAGAAAAGGACATGAGAGATTGAGAGTAGATTTGGGGCAGCAAGGCTGTAAGCCTTCAGAAATTGTAAAGGGCCTTGGCATGGAAACATCTGGCCAGTAAAAAGGTGTAAGTCCTTGTTTTATTTCAGTTTATATACATTGGGTGATTTAGAAATTGTATAGTTTTCGTAACATTGTCAAATTAATGATCGATGGCTTGAAATCACATTTATTTATGTGAAAATTGTTCTGCAAATCATCAAGGGTAAATGGTATTAAAATCTTTGTTTGCAAAGGGCGCGATTCTCAGAAAAGATTTCTGTTAGAAATCGATTGATTAATATGAGGAACTGAACATAGAGGTGCGCAGAGTTATGTTGAACTTCAGTCGGAATTCAACTGCATTTGGCAAAGCAAATTGAACACATAACTCTTTTCTTTGCGGTAACTTGTTTCCAGTATCAGCAAGGCGGATGTTTTCTTAAGAGTTTGTCATCCATCTTCCATGTCTTCGTTCTAGCTATGGCGACCCGGCTTGTATGTTTTTTTTTGGTACAGGATAAATGGAAGACACTATTTCGCATGGTAAAGAATGCTCCCCACGAGCATACAGGAGAAGCCAACACCGGAGCTGTTGGATAAGGTAATATCTGCCCATAATTACTGGATAGATAAGCAAGTTACACAGTATGCAAATGTTGTCTGTAAAATAAACAAGCACTTTCACAATTGTTGTCACGACTTTGGAGTTCGTATATCTCAAGGAAAGAGAAATATTTTCTTCACAAGTTGGAATCTGCACAGAGAACATGAGCATATTTGTTGGGAGTAAAATCAATCTGTTTGTTTAACGTGTTTTCAAATTGTGGTTTATAGCTACAGGACGAGTTCGGATATCAATTAAGAGGAGATTGATCCACGGCTCTGGCAATTTCACTTTCCGAAATGGTGAAATCATTTATTAAAATCTAAACAATTGTTGCTATTGTTTATATAGAGGATCGTATTGTGGACTATAAATGTCGAGATCCATCGCTCCACCCATTACATGCAAAATTCCATTGCAGGCCGGATGAGCACTAGCTCGGAGTCTGCCTCGGCCAAAACAGTGAATGTGCGCGTGAAGGGTGTAGTGTAGGGAGTATTTTACCGGAAATGGATAGCGGACAACACTAAAGAATTGGGCTTAAAGGGGTGGGCTCGTAACAGGCGAGATGGCACTGTGGAGGCCGTCTTCTCTGGGGATCCGCAGGTCGTCGATAACATGCTCGAGAGGTGCAAACGGGGGCCGCCGGCAGCAGTCGTCACAGGGCTGGAAAGCTCTCCGTCCCAGGAGACCGTGGGCGAAGCGTTTGAGTTGAAGCCAACTTGCTGACTAAAGTGGAAACACACTATCATTGTTCAGGGTGTAACTTAAGTTGTGATGGAGATGTAGATTTCTCAGATAAATATATCTGGCGTAACTACTCTTGGATATAGGCTTGCATTTTCCAGAAAGATGAATAGAAAAAGTATTCAGCAAAATAATTTCCATTTAAGATACGTCGTCTTGTGTTTCAAAACATGATGCAGATGAAAAGTTGATGTCTATTAAATTCCTAGCATCTATGAAGTAGTGCATACATACAAACCTTGAGTTACATGATTATTTAAGAGTGTACGTGAAGAACTAAAGTCAAAATGTTCAACATAGAAGAAAAGCGTTACTTGACCTTGAATTTACTGAACCTTATCTCGGATCTTGCGTCAGTTGTTAACCCGGATTATGCAAGGGACCATGAGTAGTTAGGGTTTTGGGTCTCATGAAACTATATATTGTCGAAGATAGTAAGGGAAATTTTGTCTTGTCTTTTGTAATTGAGTTATGATCTATTATAGGTTTCCCCCTCGAAGAGGCAAGTGAACAGTATTTTTGTGGATATTAATAGAATATTTCCATTTTTACCATCTCATTGTGTTATTTTATGTGGTATCTCTAGCATATTTGGGACTTCTGATTTTTTTGTAGGTCGATCATACTACATCCTTGTTTTGTTTCATCTTCGGTGCCCTTAACAGCTTAGGCCAGGCGGTATATGATTTCTTATCTACCAATAGTGATGGATATTTCCACTCATGGTATGTCTCTTCGAAGAGGCGGTTGTTTTCTCAACATGAAGAGTCCAAGGAAGACAAAGATAGAGGGAGGCTCGACCCAATGGAAGACTCCTTTGCTCTTGCTCGCTCCAGGTCTAGCCTTTATTTTGATAATGACCAATGGAGAATATTAGACTATATCAATGGAGGCCCCACTCCATTAGCATGGGTGAGGAAGGAATACCTGACAAGTACATCGTTTTTATCTCTCCCTACTACTGGCTTTTTTCCTTTGTCATTTTCTTTCAGGAATATACTTTGTTCTCTCGGTTCTTGTGGTTTTGGGGCACATGTTGGTGGGTCAGCCGAGTTTTCCTTTTACCCAACCCTTCTGTGGCGTATTCCCACACCCTCTGATAGTGTTGGAATAGAACAATATGTTTCAGATTTTTATCAGAAATATCAGTGGAAAATCCTATTCTTTCTAGGCCAGAATATTAACCTTTGTCTCTCCTCTAAATCAGACTATAGAAGATAAATGGGGCATACCTATTATTTTCCAAAGTCTGTAATTTGAATGGAATTTCCTACAAGATTCCTCCCAACTCAAACACTACAATATCATAAAAGACTCAACCATCATCCTAAATTGAATGTTACGTGGAGGTGCTCCTAGTGTCAAGTCATCTAATGGGACTTTTGTCTCTTTTAAGGAAGTATTTGTAGGGAAGGCTTTAGTCCCAACAAATCAGAGCCAAAATTTTCTAGACCCCTATATAGTAGATCAAATGGAGAAATCTCCATACATGGAGGTCAATAACTCAAGGTATCTTCCCTTTTTTCTGCTCTACATTCAAAGGCTATTATTTGCGTATTTAATGGCTACTAGTAAAACCTAAAGAATTATACCAGTGTGTGTTAATTTCTTGGACACCAAACTGCAACATTTATTTATGCTCCAGAAGAGTATTTATAGTCCAATTTGATACTCAAAAGGGCCTGGACTTTGTTCTAAATGAAGGCCCATGGTTCTAGTGAAGAGTTGGTTTATTCATCACTCCATCGTTCGCTAAGTTCGATGCCACAACAATGGTGGTTTCAACTATGCCAGTATGGATCAGGCCTCCAAACCTCCCTCTTCCTTTCTGGCACCACAAAGTTCTTGAGGATATTGGAAACACTCTAGGCAAATTTTAAAAAAATGGACCTACAAGGAACTAAGAAAAGTCTCTTCACCTTCGCTAGAATTTGTGTGGAGATAGACCTCACTAAGGGGTTAGCATATCTAATAATGTTAAAACACACAAAAAAAATGGTCCCAAGATTTATATTATGAGAACATGGCACTCCAATGTCAAGTATGCTTTTAAATTGGACATTTGCATAATACATATCCACCTACTAAGAATATTTCAAAAAAGAGAAAGAGATAGCCCAACAAGCCAAAATGTTGCAATTTTCTTAGCTTCACCTTTTCAGAAGATGAAGAAGAAGATAAAAATAGACCCAACATGTCCAAACAGACACCAAAATGGATGGTGATTCTCTGGCACAATGAGGGATGGTCACCCTTCTTTAGAAGGGTTATGATTCGTAAATTAATCAGTGTAGAATTATTATGTAGATCTGAAACTACTCATGAAATTTACTAAAACACAAGACTCAAATCTACTCTACTATTCTATGGAATTCAATTCATGATCGAGAACACAAATCATAAACATGCACAAATAATTATCACACATGCACACAGATTTATCTAGGGGAAAGCAACTGCTTAAAACCCATTCATATATGTATTGCATTAATCAATGAATAGATATGAATACATGTGCTTGCTCAAGCCTGAGCACAACCTGCAAGTGTAGAGTCTATCTCTCTGCCTAACTAACTGACTCTGGCCACCACTTAGCCAATTTTTAAGCCCTCCAAGCTCCTATTTCATTGAGTTGTTCCTTGAGGAAATTAGCCCCATTATTTAGGAAATTCCCTCAATTGGATTGTGCAATTCCTCTAGGCTCATCCTCTGACTGCATGCACCACCTCTACACTTCAGAATAGTCTACAATTGATAGTACATTTCCTTGGAATCTCCATCTCAACTCAGTAACTCAAATTCTCTGCATGCATCAGCTTTTTTAGGTTGATTGATTAGTTAACTCATTGATCGATGAGTGTAGTTGAAGTTCCACTTCCACAACTTGACCTTCCACTGGTTCTTCCAACAATTAGAACTAGTTAAACTAACCATAACTCAATTTAATTTAAATAGATCGCTACAAAATAGCAATCAATCATACTAAACTAAGCTCAACCTTCCCCAACTAGCTTAATTGAGTTATATGAGTGACAAGTGCCATGTCACCTTAGTTAACTACCTCCAAGATTACAGATGAAATGGAAATTCAAAATTTCTCTAGTTTGACCGAGGCAAAGTCAAATTGAGATTGTCTTGCTGCATTTTCAACAATCGAGCTAAGGACGGGAATGGCGGCACAAAAAGAGCTCATATATCAGAGAGCTCAGATTCAGAGCAAAAATTCTCTGATATGGAAGAATGTTGATAATTGGTGTTGGTTCTTGTTGAACCAAATTTTAATGGTTGGCAAAAAGTGAAAAAGGGAAAAGGCAAAAAAGAAAAGATAAGTGCTAGATGTCAAACCTAATTTCTTGCCTCTTATTGTTTGTATTGTTGTTTCTCAAAATTGATACTCTCTCTCTCTAGTTCAATATCATGAGATACATTTTACTGAAACGTTTATAGCATATGTAAAATGTAATTTTGTTTTTCCTATAAGAAATAAAGTTACACAACATTTTCTACAAAAAATAAATAAATAAATATTATTTAATTACTCTTTAAATAACATTCATGTCAACTACTAAAAGTCTTCGTATTAGACGTTGTGGACTTTGTTGAAGGTTTGTAGTGTTATAAATTGCAATATTTTGTTAAAGTGCAATAAAAGTAAAATAGGAACATAACTTATTTCCTTCAATAAAGAGATGTCAACTATAAATGTCTTGGTACCATGGTGACCACAATTTTATGTAATTTATATCATATTTAACAGCAACGTGGTAAAACTTGATGATGTCTCAGATTAGCACGCCAAGGCTTTTAAGTCCGCAAGGACTATCCTCCTCATTGGAATAAATCGGAGTGGGCTAACAGGTCGATGAAACACCCTTTGGATTTCGCGCCCCCTCGACGTCGGCGAGGCCCTTTTGGCGACCCAGTCCCAACGTTAACAGCGAGCAACTAACATCCCAAACGTTAACGTTAACGTTAACGTCTATGTCCAACTCCTGTTGGAAGTTAACGGTAGTTTCAAGGTTCCTCATGTAAGAATTTACAGGGTAAGTTCCTCAGACAGAACACCAAAAGGACACCACTCACAAACAGATCACAGATCAATACACCAGTATTTTGACGTGGTTAAAACCCTCAGAAAGGGAAACAGTCCACGGCCTGCGCTAACGTGGCTACTACAGGCAATTTATTAATAAAAGAATGAAAATTTACATAAGCTTCTCTCATGCACGGTTAACCTACAAATGACCCTCCATGCGCTTTAAATAGAATTCATGGACCAATCGGGTGTCAAGCCACGGATCAAGTGTCGGTAATACCGAGGAGAGAATGAACCGTCGGATCACTACATATCGTGACCGTCGGATTGTAAGTTACAAAATGTACAACGGTAAAGAAACACACTTTACCTAACTCTATACCTAACTCTATACTAGACCAAGTTGAACTTAACTATTTCCTATGTGTCGGAATATCCTAACATCCCCCCTTAAGAACAACTTGGGATAGGATTGAAGGATTTACAAATATGACACAATAGGAGAAGGAAGGAGGCACTAGAGCATATCCCCCCTTAGTGACAACTTCCTGAACTCCAAGCATATATCGAATTTTAGTGAACTTTTCCTCTGTGAGAGCCTTTGTGAAGATGTCTGCAACCTGATCATCTGTTGAACAATATTGCACTTCAAGAACATGGTCATGAATGAGCTTTCTGATGAAGTGCATGTGAAGTTCAATGTGTTTGCTGCGCTGATGCTGAACTGGATCTTTGCAAAGCTGAATGGCACTTTGATTATCACACCAAAGTGTAGTCGGATGCTGCTGCTCAAAGCCAAATTCTGATAGGATCTGACGAAGCCACAAGGCTTCCTTACTAGCTTCCACGGCACCACGATACTCTGCTTCTGCTGACGAAAGAGAAATGGCAGCCTGTTTCTTACAAGCCCATGTAATAGGTCCTGAACCAAGAGTGAAGACATAACCGCAGTAGACTTCCGATCATCAGGGTCACCAGCCCAATCAGAATTAGTGAAACCAACTAATAGAGGAGCTGCTTTGCAACTGTAATGAATCCCAAATTGTATTGTACCTCGAACATAACGAAGTATTCTTTTAGCTGCTTTCCAATGACTTTCACGGGGGTTTTTCATAAAACAAGCAACAAGGCCAACAGCAAAGGAAAGGTCAGACGAGTATGGGTTAAATACAAGAGTTTTCCTACAAGTTGACGGTATAAGGTAGCATCAACTTCAGGAGAAGTACAAGAGACTGAAAGTTTGACTCCAGACTGAAAGGGAGAAGGAGCTGGCTTACAATCTTCCATGTGAAAATGACGAAGAATATCACAAGCATACTTGGACTGGGAAAGGGAGATACCCTCCTTGGATTGCAAGACTTGAAGACCGAGAAAATAGTGTAAGTGTCCTAAGTCTGTCATTTCAAATTTCTTTTTAAGGCTGGACTTCACATGGTTTATAAGGTTGGGATCATTACCAGTAAGAATAAGATCATCAACATAAAGAACAAGGATGATAAGAGAGTTGCCCACTTTCTTGGTGTAGACAGTATTGTCAGAATAACACCTAGAAAAAGCCAGATTCTAAAAGAAAGCTATCCATTTTGGCATACCAAGCCGAGGAGCTTGCTTGAGACCATAAAGAGATTTCTTAGTCGACATACAAGGCTGGAGTCTGTTTGGATGAAGCCAATGGGTTGTTCCATATAGATTTCTTCATGCAAGTCCCCATGCAAGAAGGCAGATTTAACATCCATCTGATGGACTTCCCATTTTAAAGAGGCAGTAAGGGAAAGAACAAGGCGGATAGAGTTCATTTTGGCAACAGGGGAGAAGGTTTCAGTGTAGTCATGCCTTCAACCTGTGAAAAGCCCTTAGCAACAAGACGAGCTTTATGTTTATCAACTTTCCCATCTGGTCCATACTTGGTTCTGTAAACCCATTTACATCTAACAAGTTTGCGTCCCTTTGGTAGAGGAACAAGATCCCATGTATCATTTGCCAACAATGAATGATATTCTTCATTCATAGCTGCTTCCCCATGTGGATGGCCTGAAGCTTCTGCAAAAGTGTCAGGATCATGATTTACTGGAGCTTGAGCCAGTAAAGAAGAGGCTCTTTCAAACTGAGAAAGTGTACGTCGCTGATCTGTAGGATCACCGGCAAGATCACCTGCTGCATCCCGAGTAGTACGGACCCATCTTGGAAGTTGAGGATCCTGAGAAGGTGGGGGAGGATTGTCATCCTCACTTTCATCATCTGAAGAAGAAATGTTTTCAAAAGTAGAAGAGATAGGAAGAGGTGGCACATCCGCCGGACTAGGCTCGCAGGCCGATTTATTTTCATCAAATTTTACATCTCTTCTAATGATAACATTTTTGGACTTAAATGGAATAAGTCTATAACCTTTTACATCTTCAGAATATCCAACAAAAGTACATTTCTCACTCTTAGGTTCTAAAGCTTTATGCTTTTCATCTGGAATATGGGCCCATGCTTCACTTCCAAAAATACGAAAGTGACTTACATCTGGTTTAATGGAACTCCAAGCTTCTTCTGGAGTGATATTCTTTAGAACCTTAGTAGGAGTGCGATTTATTATATAATTTGCACAATTAATTGTTTCGGCCCAAAAACTAAGACTGAGTCCTTTAGATTGCAGCATACAATTAGCCATTTCCTTTAAGGTGCGATTTTTCCTTTCAGCTACACCATTTTGTTGTGGAGTGTATGGAACAGTATGTTGCATTTGAATGCCATTTTCGGTGCAAAAAGTTGATGAATGTATTTTTAACATATTCTCCACCATTATCAGTTTTAGCTTAAGAATTTGATGTCCAGATTGTTTTTCAACAAAGGCTTTGAAGGCCAAAAATGTGTTAAATACTTCACTCTTGAGTTTTAAGAAGTATACCCAAGTGCGTCTGGAAAAATCATCAATGAAAGTTAAGAAATACTTGCAGCCAGAGAATGAAGCAACAGGAAGTGGACCACATAAATCACTGTGCACAAGCTGTAAAGGGCCTGAGGCGTGCCAAGAGGCACGTTTTTCAAAACTGTCCCAATGATGTTTTCCAAGTACACATCCGGAACAAACACCATCTCTGCAAGATACCATAGGAAG
>APFE030851572.1:33833-77534 GCA_000404065.3 Pinus taeda | reverse complement strand
AGGAAGTGGACCACACAAATCACTGTGAACAAGCTGTAAAGGGGCCGAGGCGTGCCAAAAGGCACGTTTGTCAAAACTGTCCCGATGATGTTTTCCGAGTACACATCCGGAACAAACACCATCTCTGCAAGATACCATAGGAAGACCTGTCACCATATTTTCTTACATAGATGCCGAAGGGAGCGATAGTTTAAGTGACCAAATCGCTCATGCCAAAGTTTGCTCACTTCATCATTATGAGCAACAAATACTGAGGGAAGATTTGATGACCCAAAGTTGTGAAACTTATACAACCTTGTGGAATCATCAGCAATACCAGTAGCTAGAATCTGTTTAGGATCTCTTAGATCCTTGATTACAACATCATGAGGTGAAAATTCAACAATTTTACCTTCACCTGAATGAGGTATCTGATATACAGATAGAAGGTTGCTGGATAAGGTTGGAACACATAATACATCATTAAACTGACCATTGTCTAGATGAACAGTTCCAGTCCCTACAACATTCAGAGATCTATCATCACCAACATATATATTTTTGGTGTTACAATCATTTAAAGAAGAAAACATGGCTTTGTTTTTGGCCATGTAATAAGAGGCTCCAGAATCAATGAGCCACTCATGAGAATGAGAAGAAGAAGATACATTTAATGCATAACCAGACTGAGATGATTGACAACGACATGCAGAAAGTGCCATTCCTGAAGATGAAGTTGAAGTTGAAGTAGAAGAATGCTCCACATGAATGTTATGTTTCTTCATTGCGGCTTCCAAGGCTTCCATCTTCTTAAAGCATTTAGATTCTAAGTGGCCATCTCGATTACAAAAGTTACAATGTCTATCAGTCTTCTTCCATTTGGTTTTATTGGTCTTATCATTTTGCTGAAATGATCTTTCATTTTGAGACTGAGTTTGCTTAGGACCCTTGTTTGGTTTAGGACCATTCTTTTTAGGATATGACTTCTTAGGATTCTTTAAATTTGGTTGCTGCTGGGCGGCTAACGCTTTCTTGGAAGAGTTTCCAAGATTAAGAAGACCAAGGTGTAAGAGTTTTTCTTGTTCTCTTATTAAAGAATCACAAAAAGAGTCAAAGGAAGGGGCCTTGTAGTCTTTTCCTTGACAAATGAAAGCTTCCCTTGTAGAATGGAAGGTGGAAACAAATACAGAGTAGGCTGGTCCCAACTTAGTAAGGATGGAATAAATAAGGTTACTATCTTCTTTCTTAACCTTAACACCTTCCAAGAGATATCTAAGGGTCTTGAATTTGGACAAGAAATCTTCAATGCAAGAAAAATTATTAGGATCCAATGTAAGCAACTCATTTTCAAGTTGATGGGCTCTAATTTCATTTTTAATCCCAAAAACTTTAGTGATTTGTTCCAATGCTTCATGAGGAGTATCAAGTTCTGCAATATGGAATCTAAGATCAGGAGAAATAGACATCCCTATCAAACCACGTGCTTGATCTTGTCTATTTTCCCATTTTGCAACCTTGTCTTCATCTTTTGGTTTCTTCTCTTGGCCCGTGGCTATTCTGTAGAGACCTTTACTTCTAAGTAAATCTTCCATGTAGGATACCCATTGGAAGTAGTTAGTGCTGTCAAGAATGACTTGGCATGGACTTTCCATTTAAAAAAAAAAACTGAAGCTGAAGATGCTGAAAGTAAGTGTTCCAATGGATAGATCTCAAAAAATTAGGCTGTTTTAAAAAAACGGCTCTGAAAAAGGCTTCCGGATGAAGAAGTTATGGCTTTTTGAAAAAAAATTGTTGAAGTTGCCGGCAAAGTGCGTGAATGTGCGGGAATGAAAAAAAAACGGCCCCACAAAATGTAGATTTGAACCCAAGACCTCTACTCTCTTAAAATAGCTTTGAACCAATTGATCTATACAAAAAATTTGAGAGAGAGAGAGAGAGAGAGAGCTTTGGGTTGCGTGCTTGCCTTGAGAAACCTCTTTTTCCCTACAAAACACAAAACACAAAACCCAACACGGACATGCAAAGAAAAACGAACCTTATGGCTCGAAGTTAGCTTTACCCAAAAAACTAAATATTTAAAAAAAATTGAACCTTGTGGCTCAAAGTTAGCTTTAGCCGAAAAAATAAATATTTTTCTCAATGTTTCTGATTTTCCGAGATCACACTAAGGTGCAGGGAAAAGAGCATACGCATGAGAAAAAAAATCTTCCTTTCTGTTTCTGATTTGCCCAGATCGCACAGAGTCACAAGGCAAAGAGCATACGCAGAAATGAAAGGTATAGATCCGGTTAAAAAAAATAAAATAAACCGAAACCGAAATAAGCAGAGAGAAAATAACAGTAAACTGCAAATAAAGACTGTATACCTCCAGATCTTAAAAATGACGCAGATAGGGCTACCGGAAACCTTTTCGCGTGAAACAAAAGGGGTTCCTCACTGGAACAGATGCTCCGAACACAACAGAGCAGTCCTGTCGGCCCGAAAGCAGTCAGAAATAGTAGATCTAGGAAACGACAACTGCATGCAGTTCTACCGGCTTCAGATTTGGATCACCAACGGACGCGGCCCTCAAATAGCTCTGATACCATGTAGGAATTTACAGGGTAAGTTCCTCAGACAGAACACCAAAAGGACACCGCTCACAAACAGATCACAGATCAATACACCAGTATTTTGACGTGGTTAAAACCCTCAGAGAGGGAAACAGTCCACGGCCTGCGCCAACGTGGCTACTACAGGCAATTTATTAATAAAAGAATGAAAATTTACATAAGCTTCTCTCATGCACGGTTAACCTACAAATGACCCTCCATGCGCTTTTAAATAGAATTCATGGACCAATCGGGTGTCAAGCCACGGATCAAGTGTCGGTAATACCGAGGAGAGAATGAACCGTCGGATCACTACATATCGTGACCGTCGGATTGTAAGTTACAAATGTACAACGGTAAAGAAACACACTTTACCTAACTCTATACCTAACTCTATACTAGACCAAGTTGAACTTAACTATTTCCTATGTGTCGGAATATCCTAACACCTCATCCAACACCCATTTGTAGGCCAGCTACAACATGACAACTCACTGAAGGGATGCAACCACACACTCACCGAAGTGACAATTAGTTCGTCATCACCAATGGCGACCTACGATTTGTATACGTAGTGACAGCTCGTGCTTTATTACGTTCATCATGTATTGGTTAGTTAAAGTGATCCTTCGTAAAGTCTTTTTGGCATTTCAGCCTCTTTTCTTCCATTTGATAAAGGCATTCGTCAAGTAAGAGGCATTTCAGTCCTTTCCTGGACTTCCGTGCAGAGGAGGGTGGGGAATAAATGTCTGTAAATGTACATAAATCCTCAAATCTGTCACACGTGGCAAGTTAGACGAGGCCACGTACAGTCAAATTTTTCCACTCCATCTCATTTCGTTTCGCTCCTTTCATTTCAGTGTTCAATTTGTTTCATTCCATTGAGAAAGGAGAGAAAACAGGGGAGAGGGAGACGTCCTTTCATTTCGTCAAGCGAGGAGAGAAAACGGGGGAGAGTGCAACCATTTTGTTAAGAGGAAACAGGGGAGAGTGCAACCATTTCGTCAATCTCCCGAGAAAACAGGCGAGAGTTCCATCGAGTAAGGAAACAAGGGAGAGTGCAACCATTCCATCGAGTGAGAGAAAAATAGGGGAGAGTTGCAAGTGCTTAGAAATTTTCCCAAAGGCCTATTATTGCCTACTATTTTCAGAGGGAGAGTTTCCTACTATTTTCAGCAATCCTTCTGAGTGCATTTATCTTCTTCAAAGCGCGACAGGGTGACCATTTGCAGAGGTAAATTTATTAGTTTATCTCTATCATTTAAAAATTAGCTTTAGAGTTGTAAATTACAAATTGTATTCATTTTACCTCAGAATTTTTGCTCCGGGATGTTGTTCGAAGGAGTTGTCGTAATGGTGACAAGCAATTTGCCGCAATGGGGACTAGTGAGTTTCTGCAACAGCACTTATCTGGGTCATCATTGCGGCAACTCATTGGTCACCGTTGCGGAGCATTAGTGTTAATAGTGGTTGTTAGAGGTCAAGGATGATTGCGACAACTCACTTGTCACTTGTCATTGATTTTCTTTTCTTTTATTTGCTTATTGAGCTCAACTAGATAGATGGAAGTGAATGATATGCAACTTATTTTAAAGGAATGAAATAAAATATTAGTGACCCTAGTTTGGTACTCATGTTGCAACAAACTAAATCTAGGAAGCTCTTTTGATACACAACGACAAAGTAAAAAGATAAAGTAAATTAACATATGAAAACGAATGAATTTACAACTTATTTTAAAATAATGAAATAAAACAATATTTTGTGATTTAAGTTGGTACTCATCTTGCAGAAAACAAGTCCAAGAATGTCTTTCGATGCACAACTACAAAGTAAAGGATAAAAGTACATCAACATATGAGAATTAATTATTTGCAACTTGGTTTAAAAGAGTAAAATGAAATAAATAGTGTGTGATCCTAAGTTTGTATTACTATTGGCACCAAACCAAGTCCAAAAAGTTCTTTTGATGTACAACCACAAAGTAAAAGATAAAGTAAATTAACTTATCATGAAAGCATTTTAAGATGCTTTTAATAAATAAAGTAAATTAACTTATCAAAACATTTTAAGATGCTTTTTAATATTTTCATGGTTGAGTAACAGTGAGTTGTCGCCATTGTAACAGTGAGTTAGCCACTATAACAGGGAGTTGCCACCACTGTAACAGTGAGTTTATGCCACTGTAAAAATGAGTTTCCACCACTCTAACAGTGATTTTCCACCACTCTAACAATGAGTTTCCACCACTCTAATAGTGAGTTGATGTTGTTGCAATAATGAGTTGTTGCAACCTTGTTTTAACAACATAACAATATTTCATTAATTTTTTTTAGTTTAATTCATTTCTTCTTTTGCAGATGGTGTAAAAGTGGACACTAATCATCCAGGTTTGGTGCCATCCAAACCCAGGCCAAGCACGGACTATATTTGTGCTTCATAATGAAGCACTAAGCCAATTCTATCAAAATGGTAGAGAAATACCTAGGATAACCACAAAGAATGGAGCCTATTATCTTGCCCTAGTCAATGGGCTAAGAAAAGCAAGGAATTATGGTGCAAGTGACATTGTAACTTACACCAATTCAAAGTTGATAACCAATCAAATGATTGGAATTTACCAATTCAGAAAACAAAATTTGAAACCCCTCCACAAACAAGCCAAAAACATTGTTGCACAATTTCAAAGTTTTAACATAACTTACTGATCAAATGTCCAAAGGGTTGTTGATTATATACTCACTGAAGCAGCATCCAATGGACGTGGAGGTGCAAGATATGTGGAG
The DNA here is from genome assembly GCA_000404065.3 of Pinus taeda. Lineage (NCBI taxonomy): Eukaryota > Viridiplantae > Streptophyta > Pinopsida > Pinales > Pinaceae > Pinus > Pinus taeda. Next base: position 72,178 of record APFE030851572.1, on the reverse strand, counting down.
GAGCCAGCATGTGCTCCACCAATTGTCATTGACATGCATTGATATACGCGGCATGTCAATGAATGGATTGTTCTTGTGATCGTTATTGGGGTTATTATGGTGGGAGTGCCATTATGGTGTTCTTATTTCTTGTGATAGATTGTAGCAGGATAAACAACCATTATGTTCATAATTTTCTATGTATTTATATGAGCTATGTTTTTTATAGATGGGCTCACTTTATTTTTTGGTTCTTTTTTAATATCTCAATATGTGTATGTAAAAAATTAATTTTCAGTCATGCTATTAATGGAACTACATTGTGATTGCAATTCAGATGTCTCATTTTGATTACAATTCAATTGTGTCATTTTCATTGTAGTTCAATTTTGTCTATCTGTTGGAAATAATGAGAAGGGTGGGGGGAGAATCATTATTTCCTTTTACAAATGTTATTTTTATCACTTAAGAGCACTTTAAATAGAACCCAAAAATGAATAGTAAAATAAATATTTTTATTATCAAATAGAGGACTCCAAAATATGTTACAAAATGAGACCTTAGAATGCCTTCAATACCTATAATAAAAGTCTAATTTGATTGAATTCTTAAAGAAGTCCCTTCAATAAAAAAATATATGAGATACCCTTGGTTACAACCCAACCAAGATAGCTTATAGATCAATAATGATTTTCCCTTTATACATGGTTAAATGCAAAATGCAATTGTGGTATCTTGCATTTTCCCAATCCATAGATCCTACCTCAAGCGACAGAAATGTATAAATATTCAAATAAACAATTCAATTGCTATGAATTTCTCCATTATCAACAACGACAGCCACAAGATCAGGTGATTTGAATTGAAGAACTTTCTGACGTACATGACAGCAACAACAGCTATGCCTACAAATAGTGAAAATAATATGAACAACTTGCAAATCAATGAAGTTAATTTGATAATCATGCAAAATTATAATATGCATTCAAGGATAACTAATCAATTGTAACCAGTACTTTTTAAGGAAAGTAATTTAAGTAGTGAGTGTAATGTTGCATGGGCCCTCAAAGTTGCACGTAATCAAAATTTAAACTATTATGATGGAAAATCTCACTTGACCACGTCAGCAACGACTGGTTGGTGCCAAATGGCAGGCAATCATTGCAGCAACACCTAACTATGTACAATGATAACAGAGCCCTTGACAACGACAATAATGAATGGTCAGTGGAAAATGGGGCTGTATATTTTATGGCAATACGTAATTGGTTACTTTCACTGCAATAGATGACGTTTCCTTTTATTATTACCAGACTCCTTACCTCAACACTTCCATTGCTTTGTTCTCCCACATTTAAATTGTTCCAGAGAACAAACACAATCATAGACACTCTGAAATCTAAATAAATATGGGAGACTCGACATTCGTAAAGAAGGTAGCGAAGAATTTTTAGACGAATTTCCATGCGTTAAACCATTTTTTGAATAGGTCGGCCTAATAGAGTATATTCGCAGGTCTCGGGGGTATGACGATGGCATAGCTCTAGAATATTCCATGCATTACATGGAGGGTAGATATGTGGTAATGGGGACAGTGGTGCATGTGACAGAAGAAGCAATTGTGGAAGTGACTAGGTTAGCCCAGACGGGAGAACAGTGGTTTGTGTCCCGAAAAACCTAACCTGATGTTGTGCGGAAATTCCTTGAGGTAAGTGAATAGCTGGAGAAGATAAGCATAGGATTTGACAATAGGGCATTACCACAACCCTAGAAATATGTTGCATTCCTTTTCCAGATATTTTTCACATGCGTAGGAAGGTATGTCATTATTTATACCAGCACATCTGGTTGTTAGACCACTTGCGTCATGGTAGGTTGGTTAACATGCCTTTTTTATTGCAAAAACCCTAGAGCATATGGCCTGATCTGTGCAAAAATCAAAGCAACAATTCGAAATCCTATCCCACCATTACCTCATTAAACTTTTTTGTGGATGTTGCATTGAAAAGGGAAGGGAGAACTTGGGATGAACTAGTTGGAAGGCCATTGCATGTTGAAACTGATACCCTGCTAGAGGATGTCCTAGCAGCTATAACACTGCCCCACAACCTCCTAGGTACAGACATGCCCCATGACCCCCTAGCTACAACTCCTCTACCCTGTGAACTCCCAGCTGCAACTCCACCCCATGACCCCCCAACTACAACTCTGACCCATGACTGCACAACTGCATAAATTCCCACAAAACCTTTCCATATGGCAACCAAGTCACCCATTGTTCAAACTAGGGTTGCTAATGATTCTTCTGCTAAATCCCCACAGAAAGGAGATAAACAAGATGATGATGATGAAGTAGAAATGTTGGGGAGAAAACCTACCACCAAAGGATTGATAAGATACATGAAAAACCCTGCAATAGTGCCAAAATCTCAGTAGAACAGGAGAAAGTGGGGTTGTCTTGCTCCAGTTCCTGAAACTCTACCCATTGTTATAGAACAAACAACAGAAGAGCAAGAGAAAGAGCATCCATAGGATGTATTGACAGAAGAAGCATTCATGGAGCAAGGATGCATACAACAAGAATTCATGGAACAAGGATTAGGCCACCTTGCTAAGACAAAAGAACAAGTTGATAAGGTTCCCTCTCTTGATTCTGACTATGAGTACATACAAGGAGTAGTTGAATGGTACGAAACAAAGGGCCTTGCCTCAATTTCAATTTTGTATGGGGATGTTGTGGAGGACGGACCAACTGCACCACTAGAATTATCCTCCAAAAATGAGAAGTACCAACCAATTCCACCACCAAAATTGTCCTCTAAAACTGAGGAGGACCAACCAACTGCACCACCAGAATTGTCCTTAGAAAATGAGGAGGAGAAACCAACTGTACCACCAAAATTGTATGGGGATGATGAGGAGGACCAACCAGCTGCACCACCAAAATTGTATGGGGGCCATGAGGAGGACTAACCAACTAAAACACAACAATTGTATGGGGATCATGAGGAGGACCAACCAACTGCACCACCCAAATTGGAAAAGAAGCACGTTGAAAAAGTAAGTACCCCTACAAATCTTCCTCTATATATTTCATTATTAAGGAAGAATATGATTCTGCAGATGAAAAAAAAGAGAGCTAAAAATCAAAGTTAAAACCCTAACAGATGAGCTAAGACAACAACAACAAAAACTTTTGATAGATTAAATTGTTTGCCCCAAGTTGTAGAGTCCCTACCCATTGGTGTCATAGATATACCTTCTCTAGGGATCCAAGAGAATATACCCCTTGGAAAAAAATAGATTGTTGACATTTTTGTGCAAACAGAGGACCAGAAGTCGGAGATGAAATTGACCAAAATCAAAGTTGTGCAAATAGTGGAACAAGAATCACAGATGAAACTAACAAAAGAAATGGTTGTACGAACAGAGAACAGGAACTAGATATGAAACTAACAAAGGATCAGGAAGCAAATATTAAACTGACCAAAGAAGTTGTTGTGCAAACAGAGGATGAGGAAGCAAAGGATAATGTAGTCCTATGTATACCCTCTTATAAGTGAAAACTAATACCTTTCCATTTGCACAAAAACATAATTCGTGACCTTTGCAAGAAATGAAAACAAAATATAAACAAAGTTGAAGGAAAACATAAAATCACAGTGGTTAAGTTGTAAAGCAAGGTGAACAAGATGGAGAATGATAAGAAACAACTTCGATAAATAATGGACGATGCTCTTAGTTGCAAGGCTCCTTCAACCAATTACAATGTGTACTTGACAAAAATATTGTTGATGTTTAAAAATAATGTTATCATCAATAATAAGCCTTTCCAGGTTGAATACAAACATGGTTTCATAGATGCATATAGGGACTACACAAATCTAGAAAAAGAATTGTTTGTGAATTGTACCAACATAATTTTATGGTGTCTCTTAGCAAAAAATGGAATCCCAACCTTGATGTAGGGGATGTCCAATTGAGAGCCTTTGTATCGTATTTGAGAAATCACGCTAGTTGGGTGGAAGCTTTTAAAAATTTTAAGTGTAATTCTGAGATCATTATGAGGGTTAGAGGAGAATATGAAATACTTGTAGAGGTGATAAAAGAACAAAAAAATTTGGCTAGTTTGTCAGAGGTAGCATAGTATATCATCAGGAATAGGCAGCACACCATTGCATATTGCGCAGCCCATATCCAAATATTAGAGACTGTCTCACAAGAAGGATGTAAAGCAAGGTGTGATGCCTTGAGAAAACGAACCCGAAATAAATATCCATTTAACTACCTAAACTTAAATATAGCCTTAACAAGGGTCGCTCAGTATATTATTTCCATGGAATAGTGTGGGGACAACTGGATCGGTATTAGATTTCGGTATCCAATGATCTGGTTTCCAACAAAGATATATAAAAAGTCATATACCTTGAAAAAAAAAGAGTTTGAATGTTGGAATGAAATTATGGAAACAAGAGGGTATCTTCGTCGTGTTGAAGCAGGACATAGTGATTATTTTATCAGCAATATTAATGAAAATCCCCCTTCATTCTCATATTCAAATTGACAGTTGTGTTCTTGTTGATATTCACTCCCTCACTGTTGATGATGTTATAATATATATCATCTTTAATGTTGTAATATATATGATTATCCAATAATATATCACCATTAGCATTGAGTAGTTATAAAAAAACTAGTAAAATTGTGTTTTACATGTTTAGTTACAATTTCATTGCATTTCCTCTACAATTGTTGTTACATTTCTGTTATTTTTATTCCAATTTATATATTAGATTCATGTTTAGACACCAATTTATGCAAGCATAATGCAAGTATCGAAAACCTCGTGAAAGTTATCTTCCATAACATACAAAACAATCAATGTATTGAAAGACTGAGTGTAAATGCATGGATTTATTTACTAACCTTAAATGACAATTCGGACAAATTAGACAAATCAACAAACATATCTTGATCACCTATCAAACATACCTGAACATATTCAACAAAACTATAATACATCAAATACATGTAATACACTAATAAATATTAAAATCAAATTAAAAACAAATGCATCACAACAAACTTGGAAAGCCATGCATTGTTGGATCAAGGGTGACCTCACTTGTTGATTTGATCAAGTTCAAATGGTTCATCTTCATGTGCAGTGATATTCAAGTCAATTTCCAATATTTCATTTTGTTTTCTTATTTTTCTTCTCTTTTTGAGGCTCAGGAAACTCTTCTTCCTCTTCAAATATGTCTCAAAAGCACCCAACCCACATGTGAATTCATAATCCATAATATGAAGATTGTTGGTGTCATCCACCATTTTTTTAAACAAACCAATCTATTGTTCAATCTTGGTCAAAGTGTACAATGATGTAGTGGTTGTTGACATGATTGATTATGTGTTTCTTATGCACATTATTGTTCACATGTGGTCAGGTGTACAGTGATGTAGTGGTTGTTGTCATGTATGAGGTCACAGTATGCATAGTTGATCTGGTCATGCATTTATTACTAGACTCTAGCTAGAATGACAATTATATGCTTATGTGTTACATTTATATATGTTGTCATTTTTTTGTTATACATGTATTACGCTATTTCTTGACCTTGTAGATGAGGTATCTGATCCAAGTGGATATTGGTGGCCACCCGCCTATTCCACTTGGACCCCGCCCTTGTTTCTTTTCATTTTCCTTAATTGTAGCACAACTTACTATTTTTGGAAGCTTTTTGGGTCCTAAAATGTTTTTAGAGAAAATAGAGAGATCAGAAAAGTCCCAAACTATTTTGTGAGTTTGTTTTCAACCTTCTCTTCGAAATCTTTGAAACGAGGTATTATGATATCCAAACAGAAATTGTATGCCAAAGTTACAACCCCGGGTAGTTGATGTACCAATTTACCCAAACAGGGCTCACAGTTTTGGCGCTTCATCTCCTAGGGTTATGCTTTTGGATGTCTAGGGTTTTCCACTCTTTCTCGATAATAAATAGGCCTTTGATCCTCATTGTAACATAGTTTAGAGGCAGGTAGTCACCACATCACTTCTCAGAGATAAGTTACCATCGCCCGAGCTAGTTTATTTTTATTTCTGTATGTAAGCATATTTCAGTTCTTCGATATTAATGAAATGAAGTTTTATTTCTGCTGCATCTCTTTGTATATGGGTATTTCTGTATTTTGTTGCATTCTTGCATAAGTACGATCCAGTGGTATCAGAGTGGTCTGCTCTTTCTCTGTTTTTCTTTGCATGTCCCTAACAAGGTCAGGGTATAAGGAGTTATGGCTCGATCTGGTTGACCTTTTGCAAGACCAGCCTCGCAAAACCTGACGACCTCCCATGGCAGAAGAAAATAAAGATGAGGGGGCAGGAGATCCTTTCAAAATACTGCTCAATGAAGCCCTCAAGCGATAGAGTAATGTGATCATGGATAACTTTGCCTGGATCCTTTGACGGCTACCCACAGGCGACGCATCTTCATCCAGCAGCCACTCTTGAGGCACCACTCCTTTTAAGGTACAAGTTAACTTTGATATTCCCATATTTGAGGGCCAGATAGATGTATATGTCTTAGATAAATGGTTAAATATGTTGGAAGGATATTTTTTATTTCATGACTTTTCCAATCGGGAAAATATTACTTTTGCACTTCTCAAAGCCGCCCCACATGTCAAGCACTAGTGGGAAACCAACTGTGAACAAAAGGATGAGAGGGAATCCTCCCTGTTTCTAGCCACACCCACTTGAAATTCTTTCTGATACGCCATTAAGGAACAATATTACCCTGTTAGAAGCTATGAAGATAAATACATAAAGTGGACCACGCTACGGTAGGAAAGGGACCAAGATGTGTCGGAGTTTACAAATGTTTTCCATACCCTTAGCACGAAGCAGGGTATCAAGGATTCTGAGAGGCATTTGGTACTCAAGTATCGTGGCTACCTACACAAGTACATCCAGGATGAGATGGAGTTCCCAGACATCTCCTCGCTCGGCACAGCGTACCAATACACTATCAAGATTAAGCAAAAGTTTAAACAAAAGAATTGAGACTTTGGATCTGTAAATCTAAACCAAGGAAAAGGTACCCCCACACCACATATCAAAGGACAAAGCCAAGATGGGGCGACCTAGGACAACCCATTGAATTCGTGATCCAGGTGGATATTTGTGGCCACCCGCCTATTCCACTTGGACCCCCACCATTGTTTCTTTCAGTTTTTCAGTTTCCTTAATTGTATCCCAGTTTTCTATTTTTGGCAGTTTTTTCGGGTCTTGAACTTCTGGGGCCATTTTGAGGCCCTAAACTTTTTTTGGAAAATCACAAGAGGAAAATATTAACTTCCAACTCAATATTTGTTCTGAGAAGTTGTAGTCCTTAGATAGCTCTTTCTAATGAGGTATCATGTGTGTCAAATGGAGATCGTATGAAAAAGCTACGACCCCTGGAAATTGATGTACCAATTTACCCCAATGGGGCCCATAAATTGGCATTTCATCTCCTAGGGTTAGTTTTTTGGATGTTTGGGTTTTTCCATTGTTTCTAAATAATAAATAGGCCCTCAAGCCTCATTTTAACACAGTTCAGAGGCATGTAGCTGCCACATCTATTCTCAGAGATAATCTACCATCCCCCGAGCTAGTCTTATTTCCATTCTGTTTGTAAGCATATTTCATTATCTAATATTAATGAATTGAAGTGTTATTTCTAATGCATCTCTATATTTAGGGTTATATTTGTAATTTGTTGTGTTCCTGTTTAAATTTGGATCAGTGGTATCAGAGTAGTCTTGTCTTTCTCTGTTTTTCTTTGCATATCCCCAACCAGATCGGGATATCAGGAGTTAGGGCTTGAACTTGTCGAACCTTTGCAAGGCTAGCCTCCCAAATCACGATGGCCTCCCATGGCGGAAAAAAATAAATATGAGGGGGTAGGATATCATTTCAAAATCTTGCTCGAAGAAGCTCTTGAGCGACAGAGGAACGTGATGATGGACAACTTCACCCAGATCCTTCAGCGGCTACCCAAGGGTGACGCATCTACTTCCAATGGCTACTCTGGAAATTCCACACCCTTTAAGGTACAAGTTAGCTATTACATTCCCATATTTGAGGGTCAGATAGATGTGGATGATGTAGTCGTTCATGATTTTTCCAATCGGGAAAAGATTACTTTTGCTATGATCATAATCGTCCCCCGCCTCAAGGACTAGTGGGAAAATTACTATGAGAAGAAGGATGAAAGTATGCCCTCACTAATTTCGGTTGCACCCACTTGGGATTTGTTCCGATATGCCATCAAGGAATAGTACTACCCTTTCAGGAGCTATGAGGATAAATACATAAAGTGGACCACATTGCCATAGGGAAGGGACCAAGACGTGTCAAAGTTTACAAATGTTTTTCATACCCTTTGCACGAAGTTGGGTATCATATATTTTGAGAAGCCTTTGGTACTCAAGTATTGTTGTTGCCTACACATGTACAGCCAGGATGAGATGGAGTTCCTGGACATCTCCTCGCTCGGCACGACGTACCAATATGTTCCCAAGATCGAGCAGAAGTTTAAACAAAAAGAGAGAGACTTTGGATCTGCGAATCCGAAGCAAGGGAAAGGCACCCCCAAACCATAGAGAAAATGGTAGAGCCAAGAAGGGGTGACCCATGATAACCCGCCAAATCCACAAGCAAAGAACAACACCATGAAGACAAAGAAGCACATGGGAAAGTGGTGTGAGTTTCATAAGAGATCCACTCACAACACAAGTGAGTGGTAGGCCAAGCAGTTCCTGGTGGTCGAGTTGAAGGCTTCTGAGTCTGACACGTGTTCCAACTCTCAGTCAGAAGCTAATAAGGCGAATGATAAAGGGAAGCAGATCATTGACACAAAGCCCAGTGCCCCTGTGGAAACCACCAAGATCGAGAAGATTGAGCCTGAAGATACAAAAGAGGGGGAACACTTATTCCACTCACAGATGTGGGTGAAGGGTTCTCTGCTGCATTTCATTGTCCAGGAGCCAAAAGAACCTCATTTCAGTAGAGGTCATCAAGCGGCTAAGCCTACCGACTACAACACATCCACAGTTGTACACCATCGGGTGACTTCACCAAGGAAGTGATCTTCACGTCAACCAATAATGTTGTCTTCCCTATAGCATCAAGCCCTTCACAGATGAGATATTGTGTGATCTTTCCTTTTTTAAGCGTGTGATGTATTATTAGGTCAACCATACTTATGGAAGTGGCATGTTGTATATGAGTCTAGAACCCACTCTGTTATTATTTCTTTGGGTACTAAGTTATACAGGATACCAGAGGTATCCCCACCTACCGCCATCTCTTTGATCTCTGCTAAGCAATGCAGTAAGGTCATCTCCCAAACTAGGAAACGTTTATTCTTTCTGATTCACTCTCAAAGTAAGGGGAAGGTCGTAGCCACATGCATGGCCCCCGATAGGGGTTCCTCCAAGCAGCAGAAGCAGGTGGATGTGGTCGTGGAAGAATATAGGGACATCTTCTCCTTACCCACAGGGGTACTCTTGCACTGTCAAGTCAAGCATCCAATCGATCTGACTCCAGGAGCACCGCTACCCAACAGGCCAATATATCGTCGCTCCATTCTAGAAAATGAAGAGATCAAGCAGCAAATCCAGGAGTTTCTGCAAAAAGGGAACATCTGTTGGAAATACTAAGGGGGGGTGAATCAATATTCCTTTTCAATTGTTACTTTTACCAGTTAGATCACTTATATTTAGAACACAAAATGAACAACAATAAGAATAAATGCTTTTATTAATTTCTTCAATAAATCAAGTACAATATATGTAGGGATCCAACCCTAGATGAAGACATCGATCTTCAATATTCTAAACTCCAACCTGTATTGACCAAGCACCAACTTGGACTTTCAAGGCTCCAACATTGTCAATTCTGAGGCACCAACCCCAAGGGCTCCAACCCTATATATGGTTCAGGCTCCGACCTGGTTTCTTTAGGACTCCGATCCTCTAGGGCTCCAACCCTATCTTCCAAGGCACTAACCTTGTCTTTTTGAGGCTCCAACCTCTTGGGATCCAACCCTTAGCTTCAATTCATTAGGATAAGTTTGATGATTAGTCAGGGCTCCTAATATCTTCTTTAACGAGCCTTGTCTATCTTTAGCAATGCCTCCTCCAAGTCACTTCATCCATGACAACCTTGTCTTCTTAGAAGGTGTCACCATTGATCTTCATATTACCCAAACACTTTCTCCAAGGTCACTTCATGATGACTAATGCATCATGGTCTCCAAGATTAACTCAAAGGACAGCTCAACATTGTTGCTTCAAGGATGCTTCAATATGACTGCAAATGTCTTCAATAATGGCTTAAGATGTCTTCAATAAGTTTCCCCAAGAACTATCTAAGACAATGAAGGCTTCTCCAAGGAATGATTGCACGCTACTCTTAGAGTGTTATTCAACACATTGTGAAAACTTGAAGTGTCCTTCAATTATGCTTTAATACAATATTGCAATCACTGCAGCAATAAGTAGAACATCCCAATGCTCAAAGGCTCCTTTCTATTCATAAGTCTTTAAGTCTTCAAGGCAAACCAAAACTTCACATTTTAGAACATAGGTGGGCAATTCGAGCTTTACTTCAGGTGATTTCTCCTAGACTTATCATCAGGATGCCTCCACAGGATATACTAGGTATAAGCTTCCTGAGCTCCTAAATCTGAGCCTCCATGAAAACCTGGGCCTTCATTTACTAATTCGAGGTTTGTACCAAGTCCTCTTGCCACAGGAGATAGTCTTAAGGTTTATTATTCTGAGCTACAACAGGTTGTTGTCAATATGAGTTTGAAATGACACTGTGTAGGTCTTCACACAAGTCCAAGCAGCTTCTAGATGATAGCCTTCAAACTGTGATATGAGTCTTCAATTGATGAGCCTAAGGTATTTCCTCCACCAATATGAGGCTTGAAGTTTGTCTCCTTATCCATAGTCTTCCAGAACTGTGTTATGAAACAAGTTGAAAAACCCAGGTTTGTTATTCTCCTATAAAACTGAGGCACAAGAGAAATACATGTGATTGTTCTACGTTTGAGCCCAGGTCTGAGGTTCTGTTCACAAATCCAAGATAAAGAATTCAGTTCTTGTCACATGTCTGAATTCTATGTTGTGTGGTGTTATCCGATACACTGATCCAAAGGTATATGCGCAGATCCGAGGGCTATAGGTGTTCTTGAGCAATCCCAGTCGCAAAATAAACCCAACCACTGTCTTGTTCGGCCTCTTTTAATCTTTGTGCTCTTTCTATGAAATGATCACCGAAATTGATAGCTAGAATGATGAGTTCAGATGTATATTTATAGTAATTCGACTTTACGAAAAGAATTGTCTGTTGGGCTGGAGGGCCGACAAGAAGGAGATAAGCATAGGTTGGCTAGGCTAAAAGTATGAAATATAACCTTTAAAAAATCGATTTCTCCTAAGCTATTTGGAGTTAAGATCTGAGTGAGGGCTCGTTAGAAAGAGGAAAAAATTCTCTTTAAGATGTTGTAATATCCATTTTGAAAAGGTGCCTCCAAGGTGCCCAATTTTTTTTTTATTTGTGACTGCTCTTAAATTTTTAGTGCAGAAGGTGATTAGAATAGCAAGGCTTTTCTATTGTTTGGGACAGTATGTGGTCATTAATGGTTCCTTCATTGTTATTAATCCAACTATGTCTTTTTATTATTTTCACGCCATCATGAAGTTATCCATGTCATCATATGTCACAAATCGATTCATTATAGTGTCAACATGTAATATTGCAGCATTCATGTCATCATATGTAATGTATTGTCATTGTTCTTCAATAGAGCTAGTTAGGGCAAGGGCTTGTATATAAGGATTAGGGCTCCATGCTTTGTCATTAGGATTAGGAATCCTTATCAATCAAGAAGGGCTTGTCATCATGAGAAAGGACATCATCATGGTTTTAGGGCTTTATCATCAAGAGCAAGGATATCATAATATTCATAATATTATGGCATCTTCATGGTTAGTTCAAGGACATCTAGGCCACTATGATTAAAGGGAATCTAGGGCAACCTTCATTGATAGCTTCTGCAAGAACGATTAAGAATCATAAGCTCCCCCTAATAGTATGTATGATATCCTTTGGCGGAGTTTCATTATCAAACACTTGGAACATCAAGGATGACTTCATCAAATCAAAAACATGTGTTGTTGGCCAAGAGACTTTCGGATCCAATTTGCTTATTTCTCCATACTTGTGTAACTTTCTTTTTTGGCTTGGTTGTCATGGTTCTAGCTTGAGTAGGGACCCAAGTTGACTTACAATCACGTTCCATATGTCCAATGTTATTGCAATTGAAGTACTCCATCTTGTTTATGAATGAGTAATCATGACTTCTTCGTGCAAAATTGCTTCTAGGAGATTGACGGGGACCATTATATGTGTCTTTGTGATATTCCCTACAATCCTTTGCCATGTGCCCAAAGTTTGTACAAGAATAGCAATAACCAAGAAATATACTTTGGTACCTCAAAGATGAAGATTTCCTTGATGTACTTCTGAAGTCTTTTTTCCTTGGGATTCTTTGACGATATTAATTTCCTTTTGTATTCTTGACACCATCTGCAAGTCTCTTTGGAGTAGGATTTCTTTCATAGTTGTCTTGACTCTTCTCCTTGCCTTTGTTGTAATTGGGAGCGTCAACATTCATTTATGGCTTCCTCACATCCTTGTTGTTTGAAGCATTATCATTCTTGCTTTAGAATTCACCTGCATAGCCAAGACCTGATTTATCAAGGCGAGACCTTTGATCACTTAGGATGTCATCTAGGGTTTGAGAGATTTTCAAGTTCTTATTCATCAAGTAAACTTCCTTTTTAAGAAAGACAATTTATAATCTTCATCTTTCATAACTAGTTTCTTTTTCATTTCATCCATTATCCTTGTCACTTCATGTGTTTCAATTTTTAAAGAGATTTCATTTGATTTTAGTAGGAAAAACTCTTCATCCTTTTCTTTTAGTTGACATCTAAGGGAGGAGACCACTTCCTTGTATTGACCAATCTCAACTTCAAGTTTGTTTAAACTCTTAAGTCTTTGTTCAAGGTGGCTTGACAAAGTTTCTTCCCTTTTCTTTGCCTTATTCAATTGATTTATCATGGATATGACTTCTTCATGATGATTTCTTTTGTTTTGATGAAATTCCTCCTTAAGTTTGGTGAGCTCCTCATCTCTTACTTGTACTTGAAGCTTGACAAGGTCAACTTCCTTCCTTGTCTTGTCCTAGTCACCATCGCATGCTTTCTTCTTAAGTGCCTCATTTCTTTTTTCAAAATGTTAATCGCCTCCATGGCAGCTATAAGTTTAGTCACGAGATCTTCTTCAAATCCTTCTTTGCTTCTTCTTCTTCTAGGTCTTCTTTGACCTTGATGTCATCATTCTTATTTTCATCTTCCTTGATGAGTTCTAGATTTCCTTATTGCTTTCCATCATCTTCTTTACTAGAGGTCACAATCAATGCTTCTTTTGAGTGAAGCTCATGAAGTTTGTCCCACATATCTGTTGCTAACGAACATTTTTCCAAATTGGCCTTTATAGAATTTGGCAGCCCATTCAAAATTGTCTTCATTGCTTTTGTATTGTACTCCTTGGATTCATCATCAATCGTGATTTCAGTATTCACTGATTCCCATATTCTAACGCCTAGAGCCACTAAGAAATTTCTCATTCTTACCTTCCATACATCAAAGTTTCCATTGAACACTGGAACTTTCTCAATTTGATTGTCTTCAGTTTTCATGGTTGAGGAAGAGACATCGTCTTCAGTTTTCATGGTTGAGGAAGAGACATCTTTAGGAGGATTGGAGGCTTTCTTCCTTAGCTTTTCCATTTGTGTTCTAAGGATCAACCTTCAAGCGGTTAGGATTTGAGTGAAGGTATTGGCTCTGATACCAATTGTTGGAAATACTGAGGGGGGTGAATCAATATTCCTTTTCAATTGTTACTTTTACGAGTTAGATCACTTATATTTAGAACACAAAATGAATAACAATAAGAATAAATGCTTTTATTAATTTCTTCAATAAATCAAGTACAATATATGTAAGGATCCAACCCTAGATGAAGACACCGATCTTCAATATTCCTGGCTCTAATTTGTACTTTCCAAGCACCAACTTGGACATCCAAGGCTCCAACCTTGTCAATTCTAAGGCACCGACCCCAAGGGCTCCAACCCTATATCGAGTTTAGGCTCCAACATGGTTCCTTGAGGACTGTGATCCTCTAGCACTCCAACCCTATCTTCCAAGGCACCAATCTTGTCTTTTAGAGGCTCCAACCTCTTGGGCTCCAACCCTTAGCTTCAATTCATCAGGATAATTTGATTATTGTTAACGACTCCTAATATCTTCTTCAACGAGCCTTGTCTATCTTCAACAATGCCTCCTCCAAGTCACTTCATCAATGACAACCTTCTCTTCTTAGAAGGTGTCACCACTGCTCTTCGTATTACCCAAACACTTTCTCCAAGGTCACTTCATGATGACTAATGCATCATGGTCTCCAAAGATTAACTCCAAGGACAACTCAACACTGCTTCTTCAAGGATGCTTCAATGTGTCTAAAAATGTCTTCAATAAGTTTCCCCAAGAACTACCCAAGAAAATGAAGACTTCTCCAAGGAATGCTTGCACACTACTCTTAGAGTGTTCTTCAACAGGTTTTCAAAACTTGAAGTGTCCCCCAATTATGCTTTAATACAAGATTGAAATCACTACAACAATAAGTAGAACATCCCAATGCTCAAAGGTCACTTTCTCTTCACAAGTCTTTAAGTCTTCAAGTCAAACCATAACTTCACACTTTAGAACATAGGTCATCAATCCGAGCTTTACTTCAAGTGAATGTTCCTAGACTTATCACCAAGCTACCTCCACAGGATATACCTGGTCTAAGCTTCCTGAGATCCTAAATCCAAGCCTCCATCAACACTTGAGCCTTCATATACTAATTCAAGGTTTGTACCAAGTCCTCTTGTCACAGGAGACTGTCTTAAGGTATACTAGTCTAAACTACAACAAGTTGTTGTCAATCTGAGTCTGAAATGACACTATCGAGGCCTTCACACAAGTCCAAGCAACTTCCATATGACAGCCTTCAACTAGTGGTCTGAGTCTTCAACTGATGAACCTAAGGTTTTTCCTCCACAAATCTGAGCCTTGAAGTTTGTCTCCTTATCCACGATCTTGCAAAACTGAGTTATAAAACAATTTGATAAGCCCAAGTCTGTTATTCTCCCATAAAATTGATGCATGAGAGAAATACAGGTGACTATTCTACGTTTGAGCTTAGGTCCGAGGTTCTGTTCACAAATCCGGCACAAAGAATTCAGTTCTTGTCACAGGTTTGAATTTTATGTTGTGTGGCGCTGTCCGATACACTGATCCAAAGGTATGTGCACAGATCCGAGGGATATAGGTGTTCTTGAGAAATCCCAATCACAGAATAAACCAAACCACTATCTTCTTTGGCCTCCTTTAGTCTTTGTGCTCTTTCTCTGAAATGATCACCAAAATTGATAGCTAGAATAATGAGTTCAGACGTATATTTATAGTAATTCATCTTTACGAAAAGAATTGTCTGTTGGGCTAGAGGGCCGACATGAAGGAGTTGAGCATAGGTCGGCTAGGCTAAAAATATGAAATATGACCTTTAAAAAATTGATTTCTCCTAAGTTATTTGGAGTTAGGAGCTGAGTGAGGAATCGTTAGAAAGAGGAAAAAATCATCTTTAATATGGTGTAGTATCCATTTTGAAAAGGTGCCTCCAAGGTGCCCAATTTTGTTTTTCTTTTTGACTGCTCTTGAATTTTTAGTGCAGAAGGTGATTAGGACAGCAAGGCTTTTCTATTGTTTGGGACAACATGAGGTCATTAATGGTTTCTTCATTGTTATTAATCCAAATATGTCTTTATATTATTTTCGCGTCATCATGAAGTCCTCCATGTCATCATATGTCACCAAGTGATTCATTATAGTGTCAGCATGTAATAGTGCAGCATTCATGTCATCATATGTAATGTGTTTTCATTGTTCTTCAATAGAGATAGTTAGGGCAAGGGCTTGTATATAAGGATTAGGGCTCCATGCTTTGTCATTAGGATTAAGAATCCTTATCAATCAAGAAGGGCTTGTCATCATGAGAAAGGACATCATCATGGTTTTAGGGCTTTATCATCAAGAGCAAGGATATCATAATATTCATAAGATTATGGCATCTTCATGGTTAGTTCAAGGACATCTAGGCCACTATGATTAAAGGGAATCTAGGGCAACATTCATTGATAGCTTCTGCAAGAACGATTAAGAATCATAAGCTCCCCCTAATAGTATGTAATGTGTTTTCATTGTTCTTCAATAGAGCTAGTTAGGGCAAGGGCTTGTATATAAGGATTAGGTCTCCATACTTTGTCATTAGTATTAGGAATCCTTATTAATCAAGAAGGTCTTGTCATCATGAGAAAGGACATCATCATGGTTTTAGGGCTTTATCATCAAGAGCAAGGATATCATAATATGTATAAGATTATGGCATCTTCATGGTTAGTTCAAGGACATCTAGGCCACTATGATCAAAGGGAATCTAGGGCAACTTCATAGCTCACAAGAATTTTTCATCATGAAAAATACCATATTGACATCAATGACAACCTCCCCTGACAACATCCGACCAAGTTCCTCACCTTGTGGGAGCCCAATTGTACTTGCACAGAAGAAGGATGGGACTTGCAGGCTCTACATTTATTATCAAGCACTAAAAAAAATCACTGTCAGGAATAGGTATCCAATGCCACAAATTGATGACCTGTTGGACCAACTCGAGGGGGCCAAGTATTTCAGCAAGATCGATCTAAAGTCTGGTTATCACCATTGTCCAATCAAACCCACTGATGTACAGAAGACCACCTTTAAATCCAAGGAAGGCCTTTTTGAATGGTTGGTTATGCTCTTCAGGTTGACAAATTCCCCTGCCACTTTTATGAGGCTAATGGATGAAATCTTGCTGCCCTTCACTAACTCATTCGACAGGTCCTTCAAACACTTCAGTAACACAAATTGTGTTCCAACTTGGAGAAATGCACCTTTGACATGAGCTAAGTCCAATACTTGGGTTACATCATAGATGAGCATGGCATGCATGTGGACCCAACCAAGATCCAAGTCATTCAGGATTGGCTAGCCCGACCACTCTAATGGAACTTCACATCTTTTTATGCCTTGCAAATTTTTATTGTAAGTTCATGTTGGGATTCTCCCATATCATTTGGTCATTGAGTTAGATTACTAAGGGTGGGAAAAAAGAAAGGTTCTCATGTTCTAAGTCTCAACAAAAGGTGTTCGTTGAGTTGAAGCACCGCCTCTGCTCTGCACCGACACTCACACTACCAGACCTGTAGTAGCCATTCGCAATCGAGATAAACGCTTCAGACTATGTTATTGGTGCAGTCCTCACCCAACATTTTCATCTAGTGGCCTATCATAGTGAGACACTTTCTAATACAATTTGGAAGTACCCCACCTATGATAAAGATATGTATTCCATCGTGCAGGCTTGCCGACAGTGGAAGCACTACATTCTGGGGAAGGAGACGGTCATCCACACTGATTATCAACCTCTTCAGTTTATACAGATGTAGTGGAAGTTGCAGAACGATCGCCATCAAAAATGGGCTACATATTTGCAACAATTTGACTTGAACATTAAATACAAAAAGGGCGGCACCAATCATGTTGCAAACTACCTCAGCTAGGTCCCAGTTGCAGCACTGACTACTGTTCTCAACTCATGTGGTCACGAGACCTCTGGATGGTCACAAATATACAAAAATGATCCAAAGTTCGCCTTTACATACTAGATGCTAGTAGATGGAAAGAAAGTTCCTAGTTTCCACCTCCAAGACACATTATTATGATACCTAGGCCACATTTTTGTTCCTTCAAGTAAACGTGCCAAGATGATTTGGGAGGCACATTACAATCAAGTAGCAAGACACTTTGGTGTGGAGAAAATTATGGTTGTATTACAAAACTACTTTTATTGGCCCAAATTCCAACTGGATGTTGGGTAACATATCAGATCCTGCGTTGCCTGCGCCATTGCCAAGCCAATCATTAAGAAGCAAGACCTGTACACTCCTCTACCTACTCCTAGACATCCATGCAAATCCATCTCCATGGACTATATGTCGGCCTGCCTTCTACCAAGCATGGAAACAACTCTGTATTTGTGGTTGTGGATAGATTTTCTAGGATGGTTATATTGATGGCCTGCAAGAAGAGTATCACAGCAGAGGACACTGCCAAAATCTTCTTTGAACGAGTATGGGTACATTTTGGGATCCAGCAAACCATTATATCAGATCAGGATAATAGGTTCCTGAGCACAATTTGGTGAAGCCTCTGGTCACAATTGGACACGAAGCTCACAAAATTAACTACCTTCCATTTTCAGACTGATGGCTAGGAGGTCGTCAATCGGATGATAGTGCACATACTCTGCATGTACAACTCCAAGCATCCTTGAACCTGGGATGAGAGCCTTCCATATGTGAAGCATAGTTATAATAGAGCTATCCATATCTTGACTGGTTGCAGTCCCTTTCAAGTGGGTCGTGAATTTCAACCATTGTGTCTGATTGATGTTTCCATGCCTCATGCCACTATGCAGAGCGAATCCTCACATGTATTGTTTGAGGGTGATAAAGCGACTAGATTTATTGAATGCATCCAACACATCTTCCAGCAATTCCATGAAATTATGGAGAAATCAAATTCCAGGTACAAGCAGCGATATGATCAAGGTCAAGTGCCACACAAGTTTCAAGTAGGCAACAAAGTCTAGTTGCATTTGCATAAGGAAAGCCTTACTAGAGCCTATCGGAAACTCATACCACTCCAATATGGTCCTTAAACCATTACCAAGGCTATGGAGGACAATGAATTTGAGCTCAGCATTCCCCCATCCCTTGGCCTGCACCCATTGTTCAATGTGGACCGCCTTCAACCATACTTCCCACCATTGGTGGACACATCAGACATTTCTGAACATCTCACACCTACAAAGTTAAATCCAGACTGCATGGAACAAGCCACAATTGATCAGATCATGGACACACAGATCAAGAACACACAAAAGCAAAGGATCTAACTATATCGAGTTGTCAAAGCAGGCCAACTCCTTCACCATGGCAAGTGGCTCACAAGGGACCAAGTTCAGCAAAAGTTTCATCATCACATGGAGGAACTCAATGCAATGGGGATCATTGCTTCCTAAGGGGGGAGGTATGATCCAGGTGGATATTGGTGGCCACCTACCTATTCCACTTGGACACCCACCATTGTTTCTTTCAGTTTTTCAGTTTCCTTAATTGTAGCACAGTTTACTATTTTTGGTAGTTTTTCGAGTCCTGAACTTCCGGAGTCGTTTTGAGGCCCTAAACGACATTTTCTTGGAAAATATACAATGGTGAATATAATTGTTCAACTTAGTATTCGTTGTCAATAGTTGTATTCCTTAGATAGATCTTTCTAACGAGGTATAGTGTGTGTCAAACAGAGATCGTATCAAGTTACAACCCTAAGAAGTTGATGTACCAATTTACCCCAACGAGACCCATAGTTTGGTGTTTCATCTCTTAGGGTTAGGTTTTTGGATGTTTGGGGTTTTCCATTGTTTCTTAATAATAAATAGGCCCTCAAGCCTCATTGTAATATAGTTCAGAGGCATGTAGTCGCCACATCTCTTCTCAAAGATAAGCTACCATCCTCCGAGATAGTCTTATTTCCATTCTGTTTGTAAGCATATTTCAATATCTGATATTAATGAAATGAAGTGTTATTTCTGTTACATCTCTATATTTATGGTTATATCTATAATTTGTTGCATTCCTATTTAAATTTAGATCAAGCTACAAGAAAATAACAACACCACAAACACAAAAATAAGGACACGGAAAATGGTGTGAGTTCCATAAGAGATTCACTCACAACATAAGTGAGTGCGAGGCCAAGCAAACATTGGTAGCCAAGTTGAAGGCTTCCGAATCATAGGCATGTTCTGACTCTGAGTTGGAACCAGATAATGGGAATGACAAAGGGAAGAAGATCATAGATGCGGAGCCTAGTGCCACCGTGGCCACCACTAAGATTTACAAGAATGAGCCTGAAGATCTCGAGGAGGGGGAATAACACTTCCACTCACAAATGTGGGTGAAGGGTTCTTCGTTGCAGTTCATTTTCGATAGCGGGAGCCAAGAAAACCTCATTTCAGCAAAGGTCGTGAAGCCGCTTTACCTACCAACTATATCACATCCACAGTCATACACCATCAGGTGGCTTCACTAAGGACAAGATCTCTGCGTCAGCCAGTAGTGTCACCTTCCCTACAACATTAGGCCCTTCACAGATGAGGTATTGTGTGATGTTTCTCCTCTTGAAGTTTGTGATTTATTATTAGGACAACCATACTTGTGGAAGTGACATGTTGTATATGAGTATAGAGCTTGCTTTGTGATTATTACTTTGGAAAATAAGATGTACAGGATACCGGAGGTAGCCCCTCTTACCGCCATCTCTTTGATCACTGCAAAGCAATGCAATAATATCATTTCCCAAACCAAGAATTTTTTTTTCCTTATGATTCACCCTAAGGGCAAGAAGAAGGTTGTGGCTACGACTTCTAGACAGGGCTCCTCCGCACAGCAGCAGTAGATGGACAAGGTCATGGACGAGTACAGGGACATTTTCACCTCACCTATGGGGGTACCTCTGCACTGTCAGGGAGTACAGGTGTTACATGTCAATTTTCCGCCATGACACTTGATCATTTTATGGGTCTTTTTACCATTCATGAACATGTTTGATTGAACTCCCTTAGAAGTCAAACAACCAAAAATATATTGAAGAAGATGAGAAATTTGGGGAAAATAGTTGTCACACCTTGTCAAGTTTCACTTGTGCTTATTTTCCTAGCTTTTCCCACGCATTCTATGGAATTAACTCTGAGAACAGCGCAGAGTTGCGCTCTATGTGCCACTATAAAGCCGCATAGGTGAATTCAAGAAAGTAAAAATAAAAAGTACATTCTAGAAACATCGTTGGTCGAATATTTCCTAACTGACATATTCCAAGTGATGACTAGTTTATAACCCTCAGATGATGCATTTAATCCCTTTCCTCATGGAAACCTAATCCCTCAATTAAGGGGTCTCGCCCTCCTCTTTTAGATCTGAAACTTCTTCCCCTTGGCCTATAAAATGACTAGAGGGTAGAGGGTTAGAGGTGGTCGGAACTCAAAGAAGATAAACTTATGTTGTTAGTTTGATATTGGAAAGCTTGTCATCTAAGGAAGAGATTGAAGGCATTTGGGAGGAACCTCACGGCGCCAAGGTGAAGGTTGTAAGGCTCCTCTTTATCTTTGGTTAATACAAATGAACACTTTCTCTCATTGATTTGCCTTATTGGAATAGTGAATGGTTTATAGTGTTTATAATGTTTATTAAGGAAAATTCAATTCATAATTTCCTTGATCATTAGGTTAAGTTTTGTTTGGATTATTATATTGCATATGTTTTTTATCCTTTCATGGTTTATGGTTGCAAGTCTTGTCAAGCATTGAGGAGCTGCATCAAATCACAACAAGGGATCTTCATCCAGCATTTCATGAAATAGGTAAGAGGCTCATCCATTAGCCTTAATTCTTATAATTCAAACAAAGCCCAACTTAGGGAAAGAGTCATTTCAATTTTCTTGTTTGTTTCTAGTTTTCATCAAGGATCTACGAAGATCACTCTCGTTCGCAAGAGGGATTTGTCCAGTGTAACAACAGGGACATTTTCACTTCACCTACAAGGGTACCTATGCACTATCAGGTCAAGCACTTCATCGATCTAACCTCGAGTGCGTCGATACCCAATGGACTGATCTATCAATAATCTATTCTGGAGAACGATTAGATCAAGAGGTAGATTCAGGAGCTGTTGCAGAAAGGGAACATCAGGCCAAGCTCATCACCCTATGGGAGCCCGATTGTATTGGTATAGAAGAAGGATGGGACCTGGAGACTCTGTATTGACTATCAGGTGCTAAACAAGATCATTTTCCAGAATAGGTACCCAATCCCACAAATTGATGACGTTCTCGACTAGCTCAAGGGGACCAAATATTTCAACAAGATTGACTTGAAGTCTGGTTATCACCAGGTGCCTATCGAACACTCTGATGTGTGGAAGATTATCTTCGAATGCAAGGAGGGCCTTTTCGAATGGTTGGTCGTGTCATTCGGGTTAACGAATGTCCCCGCAACCTTCATGAGATTGATGGACGACATCTTGTGACCCTTCACCAATTCATTTGTGGTGGTGTATTTAGATGACATCTTGATCTTCAGCCAGAGTTGGGAAGAGCACCTCCACCATATTAGACAGGTCCTTCAAACCCTGCGACAACACAAGTTGTGTGCCAATTTGGAGAAATGCACTTTTGGCATGACCCAGGTTCAATATTAGGGGTACATCATTGATGAGAAAGGTGTGCATGTGGACCCAACCAAGATACAACTCATTCGGGATTGGCCAACCCCAACTACTCTAACAGAGCTCTGCATCTTTTTGGATCTTACCAATTTATATCGCAGGTTTGTGTTGGGGTTCTCTCATATCACTTGGCCTTTAAGTCAAGTCACCAAGTGCGGAGCAAAAGAAAAGTTATTCTGGTCTGAATCCCAACAGAAGGCATTTGTCGAATTGAAGCATCGCCTCTACTCTGCACCACTACTCACATTACCAGACCTACAGCAACGATTTGAGATCGAGACATGTTCCTATGACTATGTTATTAGTGCAGTTCTTACTCAACAAGGGCATCCAGTAAGATATCATAGTGAGACACTTTCAGACACACACTGAAAGTATACCACCTATGACAAAGAGATGTATTCCATTGTGAAGGTATGTCGACAATGGAAGCATTACATTATGGGGAAGGAAACGGTCATCTACACAAACCACCGACTCCTGCAGTTCATGTAGACACAAGGGAAGTTGCAGAATGATCGCCATCAGAAATGGTCGACATACCTACAATAGTTTCATTTGAACATTAAGTACAAGAAGGGAAGCACCATAAATGTTGCAGACTACCTCAGTCGACCATCGGTCATGGCGCTGACCACCGTGCTCGACTCTTGTGGCCATGAGACTGCGGGGTGGCTACATCTTTACAAGAGCGATCCAAAATTTAGTAGCACATACCAGACACTCCTGGAAGGTAAGAAATTCTAAGTTTTCACCTAAAGGAGGCACTATTATGCCACCTGTGACACATTTGTGTTCCTTCAAGCAAGCGTGCCAAGATGATTTAGGAGGCGCACTACAGTTGGGTCGCATCCAAAATTCAGTAGCACATACCAGACACTCCTGGAAGGTAAGAAAGTTCCAAATTTTCACCTCCAGGATGCATTAGTATGCCACCCATGACACATTTTTGTTCCTTCAAGCAAGCATGCCAAGATTATTTATGAGGCGCACTAAATTCGGGTTGCTAGAAATTTTGGGGTAGAGAAAACAGTTGCAGTGTTGTAGAAGTATTTTTATTAGCCGAACCTTCGACAGGATGTTGCGAAGTACATCAAATCCTGCACTGCCTGCGCCATTGAAAAATCAACCATCAAGAAGCAAGGCCTATATACTCCTTTACCTACTCCTAGTCGACCTTGGAAATCCATATCCATGGATTACATGTCAACCCTTCCTTCTACTAAGCATGGCAACGACTGTATTTTCATGGTCGTTGAAAGATTCTCTAAGATGGTAATTCTGACAACCTGCAAGAAGAGTATCAGGACAGAAGCCATTGCTAAGCTCTTCTTTGAACAAGTGTGGGTACATTTTGGGATCCCACAATCCATTATCCTGGATCAGGATAGCAGGTTCCTAAGTAAATTTTGGTCAAGTCTTTGGTCGATGTTGGATACTAAGCTCACTAAGTCCACGGCTTTCCACCCCCAAACCGATGGCCAAACAGAGGTCGTCAATAGGATGATCATACATATTCTGTGTATGTACAACTAAAATCATCCATGCACATGGGATGAAAGCCTCTCCTATGTCTAGCACAGCTACAACAAAACTCTCCATAACTCAACTTGCCACAAACCCTTTCAGGTGGGGTTAGGATTCCATCCACTGTGTCCCATTGATGTGGTCATACCATTTGCAGCTACTCAGGCATATTCAGCTCATATCTAGTTAGAAGATGACAAGGCTAATAGCTTCATTGAGCACATTTAGCACATCCACCAACAGGTCCATGACATATTGGGTAGAGCCAATGCTAAGAACAAGCAGCGTCCTAATCATCATTGGGTGCCACACAAGTTCCAAGTGGGTGACAAAGTTTGGTTACATTTGCAGAAGGAGCACCTCGCTAGGACCCACCACAATCTTTGCCTACTCCAATATGGGCCTTACACCACCACTAAAGCTATAGGGGACAATGATTTTGAGCTCAACATTCCATCATTCCTTGGTTTGCACCCATTGTTCAATGTGGACAGCCTTTGACCATACTTTTCACCATTAATGGACACATCAGACATTGCAGAACAACTCACACCAACAAAGTTAAACCCAGACTACATAGAATGGGCCATAACTAATCGGATCATGGACACGTAGATCAAGAACACTTGCCAGCAGAAGATCCAATTCTATTGGGTTGTCAAAGCTAGCCAACTCATGCACCAAGGTAAGTGGCTCACTAGGGACCAAGTTCAACAGAAGTTTCCCCATCTCATGGAGGCACTCAATGCAATGGGGACCATTGCTTCCTAAGGGGGGAGAACTGATCCAAGTGGATATTGGTTGCCACCCTCCTATTCCACTTGGACCCCCATCGTTGTTTCTTTTCATTTTCATTAATTGTAGCACAACTTACTATTTTTGGCAGCTTTTCGGGTCCTAAACTTCCGGAGTCATTTTGAGGGACTAAAAAAACGTTTTCAAGGAAAACGGAGAGACCAAAGATGTCCATAACTAGTTTACTAGCTTATTTTTAGCCTCCACTTCAAGATATTTGAAACGAGGTATTATGATAGCTAAACAGAGATTGTATGCCAAAGTTACGACCTTGGGTAGTTGATGTACCAATTTACCCAAACGGGGCCCATAGTTTTAGCTCTTCATCTCCTAGGGTTAGGTTTTTGGATTTTTAGAGTTTTCCATTATTTCTCTATAATAAATAGGTCTTTGAGCCTCGTTGTAACACAATTCAGAGGTAGGTAGTCACCACATATCTTCTCAAAGATAAGTTACTATCGCCCAAGCTAGTTTATTTGTATTTCTGTATGTAAGCATATTTCAGTTCTTCGATATTAATGAAATGAAGTTTTATTTCTACTACTTATCTGTATATATGGGTATTTATGTATTTTGTTGTGTTCCTGCATAAGTCTAAACAGTGTCCTCCCTGAATTTTTCTAAGATATGTTGGCTTATTGTGATTTGGTTTGGCTGACATAATATACCTTGCAGGAAGAATATCAAAGATGACTAGCAAGATGGTAGACTCTCCCTATGGATCTAATGAGAAACGTGGTGTGGGGCACTCTTTTGATTTGGCAGATACATGAAGACTCTTAAAAAAAGAAATAAGGACTTGTAGGGTAGACACTTACAGAATTATACAGGCACAAGAGAAACAAGTAGAGGTAAATGCAGTGATACTTCAAAGTTTGTCAGAATTGCAGTGATAGGGGCCACTTCATATCAGCCATGAGAAGGAGGACAAAACTAAAGGGGCATATGGCAATAGGTCGAATGGTGGTCACAGGTCAGATAGACATGACACGATTAGATATGGCAAATTGTTGGAGACTCTGGATAGGAGAGGTGATAGACACAGGTACTATTATAGTTATTGTTCTGACAGGCATGATGATTGACATCGTTATCGTCCTTACAGGAGGAGTGACAGGGGATACTTTTCGAACGGGTTTAAGAAAGCAAAACCACCTACATTTGATGGAAAGATGAAGAAATCAGAGGATGCAAAGGCATGGTTGCTTGGTATGAGGAATTTCTTTAGGTTGCATGATTATTCAAAGAACATGAAAGTTAGAATAGCTACATTCAGTCTTAAAGCTAAAGAAGACATTTGGTGAGAAGATGTGAAGAATGTCAGGGGTATTCATGAGGACGAATTAACTTGGAATGAGTTCGAGAGACTATTCAAGAAGAAGTATCTATCGGAGAGATACTTTGATGACATTGCAAAAGAATTCTATGAGCTAAATATGGGATCTATGACCGATGAGGAGTACACTAGCAAGTTCTTGGAGCTACTAAGGTATCTGCCTTACCTCAAGAAGGAGAAGGCCAAGATTCAGATATTCACTAGTGGTTTACCGATTGCATTCAAAGAAAGGATTAAGTTCAATGAGCCTAGATCATTAGATGAGGCCATTTGAAAGCTAAAGCATCGATATGAGCAATTCATATGCAAATATGAGACTAAGCCTGATTGGAAAGGTAATGCAAATAACAAAGGAAAATGGGACAAGAAGCGAGGAACACCTCAGGACTCAATTAATAAATAGAATGCAACGCCATTTAAGAAGTTCAATGCATCTAACTGAGGACATGGACATCGATCTGAGGAGCAGAACAAGGATGCAGGTTGGAAGCCTAAAGAGTGTTGGACTTGCGAAAAATATCATCGCAGAAGAGATTGTTCGTAGAATCAGGGTGGTAGGTGTCAAATATATAGTGCATAGGAGGCATAGACTATTGGGGATGTTGGTTAGAGTGTTCCTCGTATCTTTGTAGAACTGGATAAAAAAACAGGTAGATCATCAAGCATCTATCATTGAGATGGACGGCAAGCTTTGTGATCAAGTTGTTTCTATTTTGTTTCTATGGGCATTATGAGTTTGTTATAGTTCCATTTGGTTTAAATAATGCTCCAACTACCTTTATGTGCTTGATGAATAGTGTGTTGCATTCGTATTTGGATAAGTTTGTTATTGTGCTCATTGATGACATATTGGTATATTCTAAAAATGAGGAAGAGCATGTCGAGCATTTAGCAACAGTGTTGAGATTGTTGAGAGAGCATCAGTTGTATGCTAATCTCAACAAGTGTAGTTTCTTTTAGACTGAGCTACATTACTTGGAGCATGTTGTTTCCAAGAATGGCATAGTAGTGGATCCAGAAAAGGTAAGAGCTATCATGGAGTGGAAAACTCCCATAAATGTAGATGAGGTGAGATCTTTCATGGGGCTAGCAGGTTATTACAGGAGATTCATTGAGAACTTCTTGCAGATCACTTATCCTATCACATCATTGTAGAGGAAAGGTAAGAATTTGGAGTGGACAGAGGAGTGTGAGGCTAGTTTTGAGCAGCTCAAGCAGTTGTTGACACATGCACCAGTGTTAAAGATTGAAAATATGGACAAAGAGTTTGTAGTATGTACAGATGCTTGTAAGAGAGGACTTAGTGGATTCCTTATGTAAGATGGACAGGTGGTATGCTATGAGTCATGAAAACTGAATGAACACGAGAAGAACTACCCCACACATAATCTTGAGTTGGCAGCGATCATACATGCATTAAAGATATTGAGGCACTATCTTTTGGGCAAGTGGTTTGTACTGATGAGTGATCACGGTGGTTTGCGGTATCTATTTTACCAACCAAATTTGAATGGCAAGCAGGCTCAATGGTTGGGCACGATCATTGAGTTCAACTTTGACATAAGGTATATCAAAGTTAAAGAGAATAGGGTGGTAGATGCTCTTAGCAGGTGAATACAAGTAAATCACTTAGCATCTATGAGCTCCTATGGGACAAACTTACAAGATAGGATCTTGTAGGATGTCAGATATATGGAGATTGTGCACAGATTGTAGCAAAGTTCAGGTAGTGATGCAGGTACAGGTACTGCTATAGGTACATGTACATGTAGTAATACAGGTACAGATGCAAGTGCACAAGAAGTGGACTATCGTCTCACGGCAGACGAATTGGTTAGATTTAGAGATAAGATATTTGTGCCATATAGAAGTGAGATTAAGAAGGTGATCTTGAGGGAGTTTCGTGCGAAACCATATTCAGGTCACCCATGATATAAAAGGACATTGATCGCAGTGAAGAAGTTCTATTATTGGCCGAATCTAAAGAAGGATGTAGCAGAGTTTGTAACTAGATTTGTGGATTGTCAGCAGGTAAAGGGAGAGTGTAAGCATCCAAGTAGACTACTACAGTCGATTGTGATTCCAGAGTGGAAATGGGAGGTCATTTCCATGGAAATTATCAGAGTTTTTCCATCGAGAGTGAGACAACATGATTCCATCATGGTTATTGTGAACAGGTTGACAAAGGTTGTGCACTTCATTCCAGTGAAGTCTACATTCTCAGCTAGCAATGTAGCACAGGTGTTCATTCGAGACGTGGTTAGATTTCATGGTGTTCCAAAGAATATTGTGTCAAACAGGGATTCAAATTTCACTTCCAAGTTTTGGAAGTAGTTGTTTTTAGATTTGGGCACAAAGTTGGCCTTCAGTACAACTTATCATTCGCAGACAAAAGGACAGACTAAGAGGTTCAACAGGATCTTGGAGGACATGTTGAGGATGTATGCAATGCATCAACAACAGAAGTGGGAAGAGTACCTTCCACTGGTAGGGTTCACTTACCACAATGGGTATCAGGAATCCTTGAGGATGATTCGGTTTGAGGTGTCGTATAAGCATAATTGCAATACTAGCATCAGTTGGAGTGATCCAGTGAATAGGGTGTTGATTGGACTGGACATGTTGGAAGACAAGAAAGACATGGAGTGGGAAATGTAGGTAATCAAGAAGAATTTGAAATTCACACTGGATAACCAGAAGACCTATGTAGATTGGAATAGCTTGTTCAAGGAGTTACAAGTTGGGGAACAGGTGTACTTGCGCATCAAACCAAAGAAGAGCTCCTTGCAAATTGAATCATGTGCCAAGTTGGGACCCCAATTTTGTGGACCCTTCAGTATTATTGAGAGGAATGGGACAGTAGCCTGTCGGCTTGCACTACTTCCAACAGTGAAATTCCATTATGTTTTCCATGTGTCATTGCTTAAGAAGTATGTTAAATATGTTGATGATGTGATTAACTGGTCTGTATTGCAGGTGGAGCTAGATGGAGAATTCCAACCGGAGCCTCAGTATATATTGCAGAGAAAGATGCTCATACTCCATAATCGAGCAATAGAGCAGGTTAAAGTGCAATGGAAGCACTTTGGGCCCTATGAAGCTACATGGGAGATGCTGAATGAGATGCGGGCTATGTATCCTTCCTTGTTCGTTGGTTGAGCAGATGTTTTGGTATATGTTTTTACTACATGTTTTGGTGATGTTTGGTATATTTACATTTGCATATGGATGCAAATACCTCCATGAGTTATGTTATAAAGCTTCAATAAGCGGTGTGGGTGTCATGTCATTATGATGTTATAATTGTTATGTTGTCATGTTGGTTTGCTTCCCAGTAGGATGATCATTGTAAATATTGCATCGAGCTAAGTTATAAAGCTCCATGGGTAGTATGTTTTGCTTACAGCAGCCTTGTTGGTTGTAGGTGTTATTGAACACCGAGGATGATGTTCCCCCCAAGGGGGAGGGTTCTATAACAACCCTAGTGAAAATTCCATGTAATAAAAGTAATAAAGGCAAAATAATAACCATGGTTGATGGGACACTTATTCCAAGTTGAATGTTGGTTAAAAACATGGTGATGGGGATCACTTGTGGTTAATTAATGGCTAAGGAAATTGGCAAAGGCAATGAAAAAGGCAATAACAAAGGCTTTGGAAAGGCAAAATGCCATTTTGGCACATTTATTTATGCAAAAAATGGAAATTAGGAAAAAAAAGGAGGTGAAAGGTCACAGATTGCATGTGAGGAGGAAAATGAAGGAAAATCATGGAAATTGAAGAAAATAGAGGCCTCATTCATAAAAAGGTTTCTAAGGATCAGTTCACAAACTTTTGTCAGTTTAGTTTTAGAGCTCTCTCTCTATTCTCTCTCTCATACTCTTGGACACTTAGAGTTTTCTTGGAGCACTCTTATAGGAGTGTGGCATACTTGGAGTTTTGGAGAAAGAAGGTAAAGGAAGAGTAGGAAAGCGCAAGAGGACATTAGAATCAGCAGCTAAAATGAGTTTCGCTTGTAGGTATCGAGTTGCATGTATGTTTTCCTCACTAGTTTTGGCATGCATGGAATATGCATGTGGCTTATTTGTCGTGATCTGTCATTGGCATGGAGGATTGCTTGGATTGATAGTGGATTTGCCTAGCCTTTCCATTTCCGAGAGAGTCATGGTGTTGCGGTTTTATTTCTTTGTTTTTTCTGGTTGGTTCTCATGTTTCCTTTAGCTTGGGTTGAGTTACTAGTTCCTGAAAGTCCTCATTAGAAAAATGCTCTGGAAGCACTATAACAGCTTGGGTTGACTTACTAGTCTTGGAAGCCTTGGTTGGACAAACGCTCTGGAAGCCCTTGGTGAGTTGAGTTACTAGTCCTAGAATCCTTGGTTAGACAAATTCTCTAGAAGCCCGGAGTAAGTTGTGGGTTGAGTTACTAGTCTTGGAAGCCTTGGTTGGAACAAACGCTCTAGAGCCCTGGAAGGATTGGGTAGAGACCAATCTAATGATGGTTTTGAGATGTCCAACCATGAGGTGGAACCATTGTTTGATGGGTTGAGTTGGTTGGCCTATGGAAGCCCTGGATGGTTTTATATTGATGTGTTTTACGAGATCCCACATTCATGCTTGGAATATGGCATGGGGGTGATTGGTTGAAGAGAGTTTTGGGTCAGCTATGTCTACGGTCAGGTGGTTCGTGTAAGTCCCACAACTGGTTGGCCTTTTCATCATTAATATCAGGTTATTTTTCCTTGTTGTTTTATGAGTATTGTACTAGTTTATATGTGGATTATATGGTTGTTGTTTCCTTGGTATTTTTGTTGCTATGATGTTGGTTATGAACATGTATTATGGCAGTAGCTATGTATGGCTCTCATCATGTTTTTAGTTGTAAATGAATGAAAAATGTATCTGTGGCCTAATGGATGAAACTACAACTAATGTGATGAGGCGTTAATGCTTCTTAGTGACTCTCAGATGAGTATGCAACCCCTATTCTTAGATCTGTTGTTCATACCTATGGATTACATAATTGTGATATGTTTGATGAAATGCTTGTTATGGCTAGTAGTGGTCCAATCAAGGGCTTGTTCGAGTAATTGAATTTGTATCATCATTCCCTTGTTATATTTATGTTCTAAAGGTATCATTGAATTCTGGGCAATGACCTGGGCTTTAGGCCTGAAAAAGTAACTCAAATATCGGGGACGTTGGCACAACACTTAGTAAAATAAGCCCTAGACACTGGCATACCATGTTGTGGGAGCATCCAAAGCCTTTTGTATGTATGCATGCCCATATCATGGGAGCATCTCGGGGTTGATTGGTCTAAAAACTCAATGGAACCCAGGGGCTGGTTACCTAAGAGGTTGGGATGGTTCGTCCTTTTGCTAATGTGGAAGGTATGTATGGTTTGTTTCCGTCGATTCCACTTCCTTAAGGTGACTTAGGAGGTCAAATCATATCATAGTAACTTCTTGTCACATGTTTACCCTAGTTGCCCATACTTGGGTAAATGTGGGAGGAGGTTGTTATAGTGGGTTTGGGTTTGTTCTCTTAGACCATACATTTCATTCTTTTGTTTACAATGTTGTTGGTAAGTTTTTCCCCTTTTTAATGTGGGAAGGTATAAGGTCTTAGTGTCTACCTAATTTTCAAAATGGTATGATATTCAGGCATTGAGGTTGATTGGCAATGACTAGGAGACTTGAATCAAAACCCTTTTTTTTAATGGGACAGGTCCAGGGGTTGATTCCCCACATATCTTATTGTCAACATGGTATCATATCCAAGTGTTGAGGTTGATTGGAAATGGCTAGGATGCCTGAACCAAAGTGTGGTTTGATGGAGAGTGTTGGTGATAACTATCCCCACTTCAATACTGAATCCATAAAGGGTGTTGTGGATAAGAATCCACTTCTTATGCTGAAGCTAGTCAAGCTACTCATCATGGAAGGGGCTAGGGCATATTGTTCAGTGGTAGATAATCTTTGACGTATTTGATATATGTAGATCTTCATAACAACGATGGTAGTAAAATTTGGAAAAGATTAAAAATACAGTAGTGCCATGTTTTTCCTAAAGCTCATCAATTTCAACGAAGATAATCTTTGACGTATTTGATATATGTAGATCTTCATAACAACGATGGTAGTAAAATTTGGAAAAGCTATTTTCATTTCTAATAGGAAATTTTAGGGGATGAAAAAGCCATGTTTTAACATTGCACTTTTGGTTTTATTTGTTTCTTCGAGCACAACCTATATTTTAGACATAGATATATTTGTCATAATTGATGATATATTGACCCCTTCTACAGTCCATGAGCAGAGATAAACTCTTCCAGAGATATTCAAATTGCTAGAATCTTTGATGAATTTGAAAAAAAAAATGAAAAATTTCAATCATAGTACATAATATGACTAAATGAGCATGACACAGGCTAAATTAGTATACATCATAAAATCACTAGTTTCACTGTCTATTAGCATCTTGAACTAAAATAATTTGAGTAGAATATCTTGATGATAGATATTACTCCTACAAGATCTTGGAAGGACACTTCATAAAATCACTAGTTTCACTGTCTATTAGCATCTTGAAGTGAAATAGTTTGAGTAGAATATCTTGATGATAGATATTACTCCTACAAGATCTTGGAAGGACACTTATAGGAATATGCTTGAAACTGTGTGTTTTAGTAGAATTTTGTGTTGGAAGGAAGCGGATCAATCCTAAATTTTGTCTTTCAAAGACAAGTAATATTCCACAAGATTCTTAAAACATAATTCTAAGAGATTGTCCAAAATGGTAATTTTACTTGGAATAATGCTTACATTAATATATAGGTGCGATTAGTTTATTGGTTGTTGAGTTTTGTTGAGAGATTTTCTTAACAAGCAAGGCCGCGAGCCATGGTATTGTAAGCAAAAATGTTATATATAGATGAGTCATAGCGAGTCTAGAGATATAGAACTTAAAGAAGATTATTGTTTGGGGCAAGTGCTAAGGCAGGAAAGCTTTGTTTCCTATACTTAGGCAAAAGGGGAAGGCTCCTGCAGCTGAGTGCGCGGAGATCTTGGCAAGTTCGCAGCTGAGTGCGCTAGCCCCTATAGCTGGGTGCGCAGGGTGGAAGAGTCTGTAAATTGAACACTGAATCTAATAAAGACTAGTTTTGGAACAAATATCTTGCCTATGTGTCTTATTGTTCTTTCTGTTTAAGTTTATGCGTTATTGCTCAATAATCTGTTTTCTGTGGAATAAAGTGTAATTGTTACGCGAATGTGTGGAATCTTTAATATCTATGCATGATCTAAATAATAATTTGTTTTTGTGAAGGTAATGGTTAAATCTATTATGATTTATGTTGAATCGGGAAGATCTGCGTGAAGGCAGATCTAGGGTTATTATTTAGTGCGTGAAAGTGGACAGTCTACTTCTTTTAGGTCTATAAACTTTGATTGCAGACCTTCGTGAAGGTCTAAGAGCCGTTTCTTAGAGTTGCAATAGCAGATCATAGAAAGATACAGATATGTGCGAACACATATCTGAGCTACAAGGTCTTCAAATTACTTATCACACGGTCTCTGGATGCAGAAACTTGGTTCTAGCATCCCCCAATACTGCTTCGGGTGAGACTGCAACCTACGCTATGCAGCTTGTTTCTGAAAGGGCCAGTAGTTAGGGTTTTGTTGGTTGGCGCGAACAACTCTGAACCTGGGTCAAGCCCCCTTAAGCCAACACAAATGGTGATCGCATCTTTGCGAGGCCCATGAACGAAATTACATTCTCATCATATGGCAAGCATAAACATCTTAGCCAGTTAAATTTCTTGCTTGCATATCTTGGATTGAACATTCAAGAGGCACATATATTTCTACAATATATCGTTATTCTTTAGATGTTTTGACTTTTCTCTTAATACGAGTGACATTCATGTTCTCAATAATGTTGACAGTAGCAGTGTTTGGTTTTGTTATTATGGGCTTAAGTTTTTCAACAGTGGTGGGTGAAAAGGTTGAATCGCAGAAAATGGAAATTGGTTTTGTAGTCATGGTGTTTATTAGTTTTATTTATTTATATATATTTGTTTGTGTGAAATGTAAAAGGTGTAGAATCAATTAATGAATAGTGAAATATAATTAAATTAGTGATTCTCGACGTTTTTTGGTGCCATGAGAACATATCGTTAATTTAATTGTGTTAGTTTGTTATACGTTGATGGGTCTTGTTGTGCTTCGGGATTCAAGAGCATCAGTTACCAGTTATGTTATGATATCCATGTGTGTAAAAAGGTCAGTTGCATAATTGATTATTGGATACAGTTGAGTATCGAGATTGTCCTTCGGGATATCGAGAAGCGTCAATTATACAAAGTTCGCCAAAGATGGTTAGAGGTGCTTATGGCTTAAATGAGTTGAATAGGAAGCTGAGAGATTGCAGTGGTGAAAAGAGCGTTGTTCGGGAGACTTCAGAGAGGGGATAAGTACCGAGGAAGACTAGTTAGACAGATGTGACATGTGAATTGTAATTTGTCATTTTTGTATTAATATTTGTAATAATGTAATGTAAGCATTAAAGGGGGGACTTGGAATAATGCTTACATTAGTATACAGACAGGATTAGTTTGTTGGTTGTTGAGTTTCGTTGAGATATTTTCTCAACAAGAAATTCCCTCTTTGGAATCTGTTAGATCTCATGAGCACTATTTATGTGGCTTGTATTTTGGTTTTGTGTGAAAAAAATAATACAAATTGTATTGAGTAATTGTGTACAATGTCTGCTCTTTCAATTTCCTATTATTTTCAGTGAAGCATAGTTAGAAGCTCAAACTTGACAACTTTCATTATAATTGTGTGTTTTAGAAGAATTTTGTGTTGAAGGGAAGCAAATCAATCCTAAATTTGATATTCCAAAAATGGACAGTATTCCTTCAAGATCCTCAAAAGGCACTTTTCAAAGAAACATAGTTAAGCTCAACCTTGACATTATTCTTTACTAGAATTTTCTACGAGAGGGAAGTAGGTCAATTCTAAATTTCTAATTTGTTCATTTCAACTATGTGAGAAGTAATTCTAATGGCATGAATTTATGATTATAAATTTAGGAGAGTGGTGAGGTATTTTGTTTCTATATGCATTTTATTATTAACGTGATATTATAGGTAATAATTCTTTGTTGTAACTGACATTGCAAAGACATTAATTTCAGTTCACTCCATTGACTCAATGAAGAGTATAGGATGTAAAATTAATGTTGATTGTTGATGATAGGATGAGATTTACCATTCAGTTCCTTTTGTGTTTATCTGAAAACACATGCTTGACTGTGTTACTATTTTTCCAAAGCTTAAATTCCCCTGGAATAGTAGTAAAATGCTTATATATTCGAAGGATATAACCATTAGTAAAATGCATATAGATTTGACGGATCTAACCATTCTCCTGAATATTGATATAAGCAAATGGTTAGCTATTTTGAATCTATATGCATTGGCATTGCATAAGAGAGTAATTTCAAGCAATGTTATTGAATCAGTGGAGATTGCATGGGGGCTTCACTCAATGAACCTCTAACATAGCACGTGTGTTCATGGCATACTAAACAATACCCTTAATTTGACTACATATTGGAAAATACCTCTAAAAATCACTTTATTTAACCCCTACAAATACGAACCCAATACACCTTCCCAATTTAAAAAGCCCCTGCTTTCACTAGATATTGTAGGTATCCATTTTTTATACCCCTTTATATTTATATCCCTTTATTTTCATTAACAATGGTAAGCATATTTTGCACCTACAAAGAATAACCTCAATACTAGGCAGCTCAAAACTTGAATGTTTTAATAAAAAAGAGGCAGATATAAGTTAGTTGATTTACAAATACATATTGTGGAAAATTTGAATGGAAAACTCATAGATTTGAAATTTCAATTATATCTATCTTCTATTGAATACTCAAAAAGATACACTGCAGTAGTTCAAAACAAAACCTCGATAAGCAACACAATGGTGCACCTTTCATCTCACTTATAGAATAGGAAGAGGATTGAAAGTACAATGAATATGGACACATGCAAAATCCTATCTAGTTGGACTTTGTCGAATCATAGCCCTAACTTGATCACCTAGTGTGCCATAGTTGCATGGTAAGAGTGCCAAGTAAGTGTCTCCATCAAAATATGAATTGGAGCATGCAAGCATGCATCCCTTCCTTGAGATTTGTGTCCTCTGCCTAAGATGGGAATTTCTCATTCATAACTATTCTAATTAACTAAGTATATGCACCCTATTAGTAAGAATAGATCATGCATGCTAAAAATAACAAAAAAAATCTCTAATAATAGAAAAACTCCATCCAAAAACGAAATTGCTAAATTTGAAACAACATCCAAACTGGGATTAACTGAAGGTGTGACATGTGTTCCCTTAGCATGCATGCAACCTCTTCCAAACAATAGTCTATTTCATTGTCTCATGTGGCATGCATGTGCCCTCTACCAAGTAATAGTTGATATCACTATCTCCTTCACTTTCATTCAAAATGTTCATCACTAATGTAACAAAAGGGTGAAGGTGCCATATTAGTTGGCTTCTCTACTGCCCAATCATTTGGAGGATCACTAGCTCAGCAACAGGTAAAAAATATTAACACACACATTATACTTATATCATAGAGGCATTAGTAATGTGATGAATGTTTGTTCTGAAGCAAGGCTGCTTGGAAGCGGGAGCAAAAGCAGGAAGCAAGAAGAAGAAGGGGGAAGTGGGAGTGGAAGCAGGAGTGAGGAGTGACATTTTCAAAAGCTTCTATGTTTGGAGTGATTTTGGGAGTGAATTTTATATAATATATATTTTTATATATTTTGATGCATATATGTCAACAAAAACATGTAGAATGATGAATTTGTGATAATAATAATAAATAAATAAACGTGGATTAAACCATATAACATCATTTATCTAGTAGTTATAATCTTCATCAATCACAGATACATAAACTACAAGTTCTCATTTATATAGCGTGTAAGGGTGCACATAACAAAGATAACATCGAGTGAAATCCATCTTTGAACCAAAAATACATCAACAAATAGGGATTGTATGGCCTCTAGCACCCAAAAAATTCATGCTGCAACAAATACCTACATATCATTAAAATCATTACCTATCTTGGGATATTTGTCATTAATATCACCCTCTAAGCATTAACATAAGATAGAAAAAATGTAGCATGTCAAGTCAAGATTTTGTTTGAGTGACGGGCACATTTTTAGTAGGGTCATGATAGAGGAGTTTCAGAACCAATGTCACTAACATCAAGGTACATAAAGGGATTGTTTCTCTTGATTAAATATGAGTTCCATACCCTAGTACATGACAAAATCCAATGGAAACATTGTAATTCCCCCAATCCTGAAATCCTAAAAAAAAAATAATAATAATAATAATAACAATAAGTTTGTTGGATTTTGAGTGAGATATAAAATTCTACTTTCTCCATATGAATTCTAATGAGGTGAGAACCACTCCCAGACATCCTGAGTCATTTCATGGTAATGTTAAAAATTTAAGTAAAAGGATGAAAATGAAAGATAAAGAGAATGTCACATTTACTTTAAAAATTTAACATTATCATAAATTGCATGTCAATACTAGGGCCATAGGTTTGAATATTTGGTTAATATGGACCTAATATTACCATAGTTTTTTTCTTTCTCCCTCCCACTCTCAATACTCCGACAATACTCCTAAACCTCTATTTCTCCAGCCCGCTTATTTTTTTCCTCCGCGTGGCCAATGTATTGTATAAACAATACCTTATAATACACATATTTCTATACAACATATAAAAAACATTTATCCCCCTATTATATGCTCAATATATTATTTCATTTTTTCCTCATTTTTTATGCCCCAATATGAACGCATTTGATATGTGTAGGTTTTAAACCCGTACAGAAATTACCTGCATACGAATTCTAAATCACAGGAAAAATAAAAATGCGAGAGCATAACACATAAAACACATATACACAGAGATTTCCCACTGGATCTCAAGACCGAGAATACCAGCTTGATTTTTCATTATATTCCTTTCAATGTT
>APFE030851572.1:936-26434 GCA_000404065.3 Pinus taeda | reverse complement strand
TCATTAAATATTTATAAATATAAGTAAAATATGAAAAATAAAAATAAAAACTTAAAAATTCTTCAAAGTTTTAAGAAAAATATACTTGACAAAAATATTTGAAACTATTTGCATTGCAGGAGATAGTATTCTATTATGTCAAATATAGAATGAACTGAGTCATTAAATATTTATAAATATAAGTAAAATATGAAAAATAAAAATAAAAACTTAAAAATTCTTCAAAGTTTTAAGAAAAATATACTTGACAAAATATTTCAAATTATTTGCATTGCAGGAAATAGTATTCTAGTATGTCAAATATGTGATCTAAGTTACTCACCAAACCTCATAAAGCATGGTATGGTACCATGTGTCCCACCTCACCAAACTTTAGAAAGCAACATATGGTAATAGGTACGATGTGTTCTAGAGATGAAGGAACCTAATGGATCATAAGAAGGAAGGGATATTGAACTAAAGGTTGTATATGTTTATCAAAGTACGGCGGCCTAGACATGACCTTTCTCATCAACCTTAATAGTCAAGTGCCTCGGCGGGAAAATCATTAGGTAGTTAAGATATGGAAGGAATGTTTTCTTTTGGGTGGGAAAATCATTAGGTAGTTAAGATATCGAAGGAATGTTTTTTTTATAGGAATAATGTGAGGTTAGGGAAAGGTAGTAAAGACATGGAAGGAATGTTTTTTTACGTGAATAATGTCATGTTTATGGAATAAGTTAAAAAATGGGTTGAAATACATTAGATTTTCACGATTAATTTGAAATAATTGAAGTTTTAAGTATTTTAGTATTTAGTATAGTGTTTAATTTTAAGACTTTAAGTTGTGTATAGTAATTAATTGTAATTTGTGAGATATTGTTATTGGACAAGTTGATCACGTTTCTAGATTATATAAGTTTGTCTGCTTTTTTATATTGATTCATTGAGTAAGTTTTGGAATGAAAGATTTTGGTCATCTCAATTATAGATATTTGCAACAATTGATTCATTGAGTAAGTTTTGGCATGAAAGATTTTGGTCATCTCAATTATAGATATTTGCAACAAATGTACGCTCAATTTGTTGGGAATCAATCCATCACTCTGGGATCCACCCTGAGACCACTTAAAAAGGTAATGGTAATGGTTTGGAAGTTTATTAAAGCCTGGGGGTTTTGGTGTAATGGAAAACCTAACATGGTATTAGAGCCTTGGCCCATGTTAGATTCTTGATTTGCATTTGAGGGAGGGTGTTGGATTTTCACACTCACCTCATTGGGAATCGATCACTTGGACTAATCGTCACTGGGATCCACCATGGGACCACTTAAAAAGGTAATTATAATGGTTTGGAAGTTTTGGACTAACAATCACTTTGGGATCCACCTTGGGACCACTTAAAAAGGTAGTGATAATGAATTGGAAGTTTACTAACACCTGTGAGTTTTGGTGTAATGGAAAACCTAACACTCTCCATAGTTTTCACCCATTTTAAATCTACCTAAATGAAATAGAATCCATCCATCCATCACTGGAACCACTTAAAAGGTAATGATAATGGTTTGGTAGCTTTGGACTAAGAGCCACTCTAGGATCCACCATGAGACCACTAAAAAAGGTAATGAAAATGGTTTGGCAATTAAGACCACCACTCTAGAATCTACTTTAGAACAATTTTAAATCTACCTAAATGCAATAAAATCCATCAATATTCCAAATTGACCAAAAAAATAAATTAATGAACCAATTACAAATTCTATGACTACGAGAAAAGAATACTATATTAATATCTCCTTCATCATACGTTATCATTTTACACTGTTTAAATTATCCCTTCGTCATGCACTATATTTTGGAGTTGTCTTTAGTGCGACCTTTTGGAAACTTTTCCCGTGGATTTTTCCAGTCTAATTTCTCTAAAATCTGGTAGGAATTCATTGGAAACATAAGATTGATGGGTAAATCGTGCATAATAGAAGTGCCCTCGAATTTTTCCATAGTGTTGAATCCATATACAAAGTCAAAAAACTAGTTTAAATAACTTAAATCAAGATTTCACATCAAAATTTTCAGTGAATCTGGACACCAAAAACTCCAAAAAATCGCACTATAAACAACTCCCTATATTTTTAGGCTCTTTAAATTATCCCTACATAGCCATTGGCTCATCTTAACCATAAGCGGACTATGAATATCATTCCATATCTCCACTGTCAATTTAAATGTGTTGTTAAACCCCCGGGCACGATGCAAATGTAAATTATCCAACTAGGTTGGGAGTTGATTTTTCGACCGCGATATTAATGTTCCAACAAGGAGGCATATGCTATATTTATAAATCTTTTCGAAGGATAAAGTAAATGTGGTTGCTCATAAAATCTGGGCATCCATTATCTCTTCATCTCATGGATAATATTTACCTAATTACGAACCAGCTGAACTGAAATTGTTATCAAAATAAAAGTTTAGAGTTGAGCCTACGGTCTTCAATAACTACGTTCACAGTGTTCAGATTAAAATAGTAAGTTGTGATCAGATGACATGATTTTGTTAACAATCCCAAACAATACAGTGATTTGATGACATGATTGTATTTGAAGATTAATCAAATCACAAATAGTTTCTTGAAATAATTATAGACACGCTCAGAGTTATTTATCGTCATTATCGCATCTTTTGGGTGATTTATGGAATAACAAATTCAAAGCTTGCCCAAGGATACCATCTCTTAAAAATAATCAAATCAGAAGCAAATTATGAATTATGAAATTCTTAGCAATTATGCAGAATGTCTGGAATTGCATATTTTCAATACATTTAAAAATTCATTTACCAAACCATCCATTTATTAACCCTCTATTTTGTATTATAATTAAAACAGTACATATATATGAGGGACAGAATGTCATCATAAGTCTGATATTGTATCCGCAATATGACTACACAGGGAATTATAATTTTTATAATTCTTAACATTCCACAGCAATAGCTATATGCTAATATGCAACAGAGATTTAGTATTTATAATTGCTCTGCCCCTTCCAAATATTTCTCAAATTCACACAATGAGAACGAGAAATCTAAAATGCACATCCGATCTTTAACATGTTCTACATATAGCTTCATATAAGTGATCTTTTTTCTGTCTCTTTTAGACAAGAGCATATACAAAACTTTTACAAAAAATGGTACAAGAAGTTGTAAGGTACTTATTTGTGCTGAAGTTCTTCTCCTTTTTGTTGGTCTTTAAAACTCTATCTCGGCAGCTTGACGTTTCTTACTTCTGTCATGACTAATCCCCTTTTTATCTAGATATGCATGCCTTTTTCTGTGGCTAGTAATCCTTTCTTCGACATTTCATCCACGTTCTTGTTGTGTAACGTGCTGAATGTGCTGAATGGAAGATCGATGTAGAGTGCTCCATAGGCTTTGTATACGTCTCAGCCAGCCTTGTAGAGAATTATGTTGAATATTATTCTTCCCCAAAATGTGATCAATCATACATCTGGAATCACCATATATTTGCATTTGTGGGATATCCAAAAATTGGATAAACCATAGTAATCCCCATAAGGCTATTGCTTCTGTTTTCATACTTGTTTTCTCTCCCGCATTCCAGTGAATCCAATACTCTTGTTCTTCTGATACCTTTAGCCAAATGCCATACCCACATCTCCCTCCTTGTGTTGCCCCATCAAAAAAAATTGTCGGGTATTTGGTAACCTGTACCCTCCCATTTTCTGCCTTCTCTTTTTGTTTGGCGTCGTCTCTCTGATCTGATATAAACCATTGTTCTATGAATTCACAGATTACATTCTCTCTCCATCTATTAGTTCCAAAACTCAATTGATTTCAACCTTTCTAGATCTCCCAAAAGACAAACAAGGTGAGCGGTCTCAAACTTTTGCTTTGTGTACTCCACCATTTTAAACATTCCTCAATTGTATTAAACTGTATGTATGGGATCTGCATCTTGGTGGTGAAGTGTTTCCAGATGCTTATAGATCTTGGACAGTGTAAGAATAAGTGGCAATTATCCGCACCATCCTTTCTACACAGATAACAAATCCCAAGACCATGATGATTCTTCTTTTG
The DNA here is from genome assembly GCA_000404065.3 of Pinus taeda. Lineage (NCBI taxonomy): Eukaryota > Viridiplantae > Streptophyta > Pinopsida > Pinales > Pinaceae > Pinus > Pinus taeda. The sequence goes on along the minus strand of APFE030851572.1, from coordinate 22,358 downwards.
TAAGTTTTCCCATGTTAGATTCTTATTCTGCCAAGTTAACCAAAGGAAAATGATGATCTTTATGGGGATAATAATTTGCCAAAACTTGTAAAACCAACAATATTCCTCATCATGTAGCTCCTTCAAACATAATTTGAGATAGCAGTCTGCCACCTCTATCTCTCCGGATTTCTTCTTTTTACCAACCCATGTGACGCAATCCCCTTTGTTGTCATAACATATCCCTGCATCTTTTAGTGATTTTACAAGCTGGAACCAATCCAATTCACACTCTCCTGTAAGGTTCAGTTGGATGGAGTCAAGCCAAATTGGAACATTACCATTCCAGTCACTGATCATCTGACTCAGGACGAATATGCCCTTTCTATTGAGGTGGTTTATTAGTTCCATTGTACTAAGTGGAAACTCACCCCGGATCTTATAATGTTGTCTTTACCCAAAATAATACTAGTACCAGATCCAAAAATCCACGAGATGTTCTGGAGTAGGATATTCTTGACCTTGTTAAAATTGTTCCATATCTCAGAACCACATTTTTTCCCAACTGCACCTTGTCTCATCCAAAAGGAAAAATCATTATTCTTCTTGTACTTAAACCGAATCAACTTTCCCCATATGCCAATAGGGTTGATACCCCACCATAATGATTTTAAAATCAGCGCCCATCCAAAAATTTTAAGATTTAGAACACCCCATCCACCCAACTTTTTTGGTCTAGAAATCCTCGCCAACTTGATCAAGTGATATTTGCAGCTCCTTCTTGCTCCTGACCAAATATAGTTTGCCATTATGTGGTTCAGTGATTTTATTATCATCTACGGGATGCAGAACAAGTGTGCCCAATATATCCCCAGTTGTGTAAGAACTGATTGTGTGAGGGTGATACGACCTCCCATTGATAAACATATGTGTTCCCACCCCTTAATCCTGGAGTGGAATCTTTCCACCAACCACATCCAGTCAACATTTTTGTAGTTTCCTAGTTTTAGGCGGTACCCCAGATATTTCATTCCATTGTCTAGATTTACTGCATTTGTCCCAAAGCACCTCTGGATATAGCTGATATCCATCATTTACCCCATTATCTAAACCATGTACTGCCTAATATGGAAAATGAGAGATGAAATTGATTCTCACTCATCAAATTAGTATAAAGATTGGTACGAGCCTGAACAAAAAGAGGAACCTCTAACCCCTTGTTCATGGGATTCATTAACAATGAGAAAAGATAATTAATACTTGTTCAAATTCGAATACGATACCAAAAATAATTTAATTCAATTTATTTTTTTCTGAATAAATAGTTCAATTCAATTTGTTTTTAATTTGGAAAAAAGTCATCAATATATTTCAAAAAAATTGGGTATATGTTTCAAAATTTGCTTATGTTAAAATATGGGAGCTTAAACTTATAATTTGAAACTAGCAGCTCACAAGTGAGCAAGTTGCACCTGGAGACTACCCAAGAAGAAAATGCTCTACTCGATTAATCATAAAATAAAAAATATATAAGTTACATCATTTTAGAGAGATTAGAACTTACTCCTAGAAAATAGGAACTAATCCTAATGGAGACTGCCCAAGAAGAGAACACTCTACTCAATTAATCATAAAATAATAAATATATAAGTTACATTATTTTACAAAGCTTAGAACTGACTCCTAGAAAATAGGAACTAATCCTAATCTAGGGACACTCGTACAAAAAATAAACAAACTCTCTCCAATAATACAATATTCTCCATTAATTTCAACACTGCCCCTTAATGGAGAAAGGGTTCACCTGTGCTCCTAACATCTCCCTAAACATTTCAAATTTAATCCTCCCAAGGGGTTTGGTAAAAATATATGTTTCATTATCACAAGTATTACAATATTCAATAAGAATTTCATTAGACTGAATCTTCTCTCTAACAAAGTGAAACTGAATATCAATATGCTTTGTGTTTTTGTGAAACACAAGCTCGTTCTCCAACTTGATGGAGATTTGGTTGTCACATCTGATTATTGTTGCATGTTTTTGTTCTTCTCCAGCATCATGGAGAAGTCTCCTCAACCAAATAGACTCACATGTGGCTGCGCACATTGCCTGATACTTCGCTTCTGCAGAAGATAAGGAAACAATACTTTGTTTCTTGATGCTCCAAGCAATTACCCTGGACCCAACGTTGAAAGCATAACCTGTTATGGATCTTCTGTCATCCAAGTTTCATGCCCAGTCTGAATCTGAAAAATCTATCAAATTATAATCAGAAGAACCAGTGTACCTAATACCAAAATCAATGGTTCCTTGAAGGTATCTCAAGACACCCTTTGCTGTTACCTAGTGGTTCTCAAGAGGTTTCAACATGAATTGACTTAGCACACTGGCTGAAAATGCTAAGTCTGATCTAGTTATAGTCAAATAAATCAGACTCCCAACTAGTTGTCTATACAATGTGGCATCCACCTCTTTGCAATCATCCTCCATCTAAAGTTTAAGATTCTGCTGTAAAGGCACTGAGGCAGCTTTGCACTGCTCCATTCTAAACTTTTTCAATAACCCTGTGACATACTTCCTTTAAGTAAGAAAAGTTTGCCCATAGTCCCTCCAAACTTCCAGACCCAAACAATAGTGTAATTCATCGAGGTCTTTCATTTCAAAAACTTGCGACATCTACACTTTGATTTCTTTAATCAATACATCGACATTTCCTGTGATAATTAGATCATTCACACATAAATAAATCAAATCAATTTACCCCTTTTTATCAAACACAATATACAGATTTGGGTCGTTTTTGCTCCTCTTATAACTATGCTACAGGAAAAATTAATCATTTTTTTCATACCATGACCTGGGTGCCTGTTTAAGCCATATAATTCTTTCTTTAACTTGTCGACTAAATGTTCCTACCGTTGTTTGATAAACCCTTGAGGTTGTTTTAAATAAACTTCTTCTTTCAATTCTCCATTTAAAAGTGTAAACTTCACATCTAGTTGATGTAGACTCCAATGATGCTCTGTAGCTAAAGCTATCAACATTCTAATAGTGTTTAGCTTAGCTATCGTAGCAAAGGTTTCCTCACAATCATTTCCTTCTCTTTGTGAGTAACCTTTAGCTACTAACCTAGCTTTGTATTTGTCTACACTACCAACTCATTTAAATTTAGGTTTATATAACCACTTGCAACCTATAAGTTCTCTCCCTTCCAGCAATTCAACTAAATCTCAGGTTTTGTTCTTAAGTATTGACTCATATTCCCCTTCCATGGTTGCCCTGCATTCGTCATATTGACTTGATTCTTTATAATTCAAGGGCTTAATAACATTTAAAGTACTAGTTATAAGAGCATGGTCTCTATACCTTGCTGGTAATTGAGTCTGTCGACCTGATCTCCTCAGTGGCAGACTTGCCTCAAATTTGTCTTGCTGACTCCTTAGCGGACTTGGCTTGATGATTATACCTACATCACTAGTTTCTTCCTTTTTGTTGTTGCTGCTCATGCACATGGTTGTCTTTAATTTCCTCATTGATGTCCTCAATCAACAAAGGAATGTGCCACTCCTCATAGCCTTTGTCTTTGTTTGCTTCATCAACCTGCTCGTGAAATATAACATCTCTACTCGCAAACACCTTGTGAGTAGATGGATTAAACAATTTGTATGCTTTAAACTCATAACAATACCCTACAAATATGCATTTGATGGCCTTCGCATCCAGTTTCTTTCTATCCTCTTTAGGAACATGAGCAAAAGCTTTTGAACCAAAAACTCTTAAATGACTAATTACAAGCTTAAAACCATATAAAGCCTCAAATGGAGTCTTAAGGTCAAGGCTCTTCGTTGCACTCCTATTCTTTAAATAGACTACAGTATTAATGGCTTTTGCCCAAAAACCATTAGATAGGTTCTTACCTTTCAACATGCTACGTGCACACTCCACTAGAGTTTTGTTCTTCCTCTCTACAACCTCGTTCTACTGTGGAGTGTGGGGTATTGTAAACTGCTAAATTATTCCATGGTCCCTACAATATTTGATGAAGTTACCCAACTTGTATTCTCCCCATTGATCTGAGCAGAGAATTTTGATGACCTTCCCTTTCTGTTTTTCAAACATACTTCTAAACTCTTTAAAATATTCAAATATATGACTTTTCTTGCTAAGAAAATATACCCATGTATATCTTATGCAATCATCAACAAATAATTAAAAATAATATGCCCCTCCTAATGATCTTGTCTGCATTGGTCCACATATATCAGTGTGCACAAGTTCTAGGATATCTCTCTTTCTTCTATTTAAACTTGAGGTAAAATCATCCATGTGCATCTTTCCAAGTGCACATCCATCACAATCAACATGTGCATTTTTTAAAACAAGGAGTCCATTCACCATACCTTGCTTTTGTAGCAACACTAAATCAGGAAGATTGATGTGTCGGAATCTTTGGTGCCAAAGATTCTCTGATGTCATTGTTGTTAAAGTCAAATCTTGGTGTGGCACGCTTGTGACTTTCGACTTGTACATACCTCCAGCTCGAATTCCTGATGCAAGCGATTTCTGTTTATCCAACAAATCCTTAATGACATGATAAGTTTTAAAAAACTCTACCTTCACGTTCTAATCTGCAATCATTGAAACAAAGATTAAATTATTTTTAATTCCTGGTACATACATCACATCCTATATTTGTTTGATATTGCCATCAGGCAAAATCACAGGAATGTCTCCATTTCCTTTTATCCTGTAGGCTCTGTCATCACCAAGGTAGATATTAACACCACTGCTGGTTTCTTTAAAACTTTCAAACCAATGTTGATGCAGGAGCATCTAGCTGAAGGGGATCATCATGACAGAGGATCATTTGGTCTCTGTGAGGACCGAGGAAAAAATTCAAGTGAACATTTTAGTTTTCATTTTTTATTTTAATTTCTTAGTGATGTAGCATTTAGGAAGGTAAAGGTCAAGTTAAAAGGACTATTTTTTTTTTATCTATTAGACTAACCTAAGTACCCAAGGGGGATTTGAACCGGTGACCTATCGCAAGGAGTGCCTTAACAGCGCACCCATTCACCGTCAATCCAAAGTCCCGTGGGCAAGATAAAAGAACTGTTGTAGTTAACTATTTTTATTATTATTATGTTATATTTTACAAATTACAGCGTAGGAAAAACAAGTAGTTTTAGAAACTGAGAAAACCATCAAATGTAACTAATAGCAGTTAAGAGAAAATTGTTTTTCAAAATCATTCAAAAGACAACAGAATGTATTGTAACGGGTTCGATTTTGAAAAAAGGAGAAAAGTAATAGAAATCTCTGCAAATACAGAATTTTACATTTGAATTCACATAGCAGCCCATTCACAGTCCTTTTAATCTGTGTTACCTAAATACAGTGAAAGAAAGTCTTTTATTCTACAGAGCATAAACATTTCTCTATCTACATGAATTTAATAGTCTCATAGACAGCCAAACTTTTCAAGTGTCAAAGAATGAGAACTACAGAAGCCCGGACAAACATTGGAGCTCCAGATAAATCAAAGCAAATAGAGTGAAAGGTAGCCTTAACAACACACTGTTCCAGACAGCGAAATAGAATGAAACAACACAGGTAATTCCTGAGTAACAGAATCCTTTTCCTTTTATTTCCAAAGAAGAACGATATAGTCTCTGTCAATACAAATTATAGCCCATACAAAATTTAAATGTTGTCCAAGTTCAACAAAGTTCAAAACGGGAAAAAGGGTTGAGAAACCCTAATCTATAAACCCTACAGCCACAACCATAAACTATAACAGAGCAAGACCAAAGGCCTACAGCAACATCATGCCGAAGTAAAGGCAAAGATCTCTAAGGCCTAAAACCTAACCAGGCCATCATTAAGCCAACGACAACAGAAGTAAATAAATAGACAGAGTTATCAAGGAGCGACCCTACCGAGTCTTGCCAGCACGCATAAGAGTGGAAAACAGGGTCTCCAGAGCCAATTCCACTTGCAAGCATTCACTAGAACAGGGCGTGAGAACCATAGCAAAGTAGACGGAAGAAACGAAACGATGGAGAGTTCCAGGGTTCGAAACTTACCAAAGAGGAGATGGTGTTCCGAGGTCGCAGCCACTGGAGGGTTCCCTGCTCACTAGGAGCAGTTGTGTCAGTTAACGAAGGAAAAAGAAAAGGTTGATGATAGCTTAGAGCAAGAGCTTACCTTGTCGTTGGTGGACAGATCCGAAGACACGAACCCTCGAGACCACAACCTGCAAACAAAATCGAATAACATAAACTAATAAATCTCAAGAGCAGCGGAGTGGAAGAAATGGAGAAGAAGGCACCCATCAACACTTAGGAAAAATGACTTGCAGAGAATGTATACAAAGGCGCTGAAAACCTCCACGACGAACACACTTTCCACAAATTGACAGACCTCACCCAACGCAGATACAGAGGACTAAACGAGCACAGAAAGGCGGGCAGACTTACCAACTGGCGAAGAAAAGAACATGACCAAACCATCAATAGCAGTAAAATCATACAGGGAAACCAGCACCGGAGAACAATAGTGGAAACCCTCAAGCCACAACAAAACCAACAAACAAATGACCAAGTGAGAAGGGTTTGAGAGCGTTAACCAAGGCGAGAGGGTGTTTTACGAGGCAGGGACACATTTCCATCACACACTCGCGCAAGTATAGGTAATAAAAGCCATAACCAAAAATATCTATGCGATTATTGTAATCACCAATTGATCAAGCGTAATCACACAATTAATCATTATTGAAATAATTATATTAATCATCATCCATTTTATATAGTTGTTAAGGGTAAAGAGGGGGTTGGACCCATCAAGTCGTATCAAAGCAGGAAATTAAAATTGCTAGGATAGAAATGGAAGTTGGAAGACAAGGTCGCGGAAGAGGTGTGCGCAGAGTAGCAGATGAAGGACTGAGAGAGGAAATTAGGATCCTTACTACCCGTTTGGAGGCAGTTGAAGCAAGAAGGAAAAGGGATCTAAAGGTAGGAGATGACGGCGAAGAAGAAGGCATAGTTACAACAGATTGATCGAATGAAGAAGGATCGGAAATGAGATTGTTGAGGTCGGTCCTATTGGCTAGTAGCAAGCCTAAGCCAGAGATTCCAAATTACGATGGCAGCTTGTCCACAGAAGTTTAGTTGGACTGGATCAGCGAATTAGACAAATATTTCGAATGTGAAGAGGTCAGTGAAGATCAGAGAGTTAAGTTCGCTGCAACAAAGCTGAAAGGACACGCAACCCTGTGGTGGGACAATGTCCAAGTGGAAAGAAGAAGGATCAACAAGTTGCCAATAAAGAAATGACCATGAATGGTGGCCAAGCTGAAGGGCAGATTTTTGCCCAAAGATTACCAGATTGCGCTGCATCGGCAAGTGCAAAGTCTGAGGCAAAAAGGGTTGACAGTGAGAGAGTATACTGAAGAATTCTACCAGGTAAATTTAAGAGTTGGTTACATAGAGGACACCTCAGAAAAAACAGCAAGGTATGTAAATGGTCTGAGATTGGAAATATTGGATGAAATCAACATTCTTTCCTTGAAAAATATGGAGGAAGCCTACCAGAGTGTCGTGAAGGCAGAGGAGAAGATCACCAGAAAACAAAATGCTAGGAGAGGACGGGGAACCGGCAGAGGCAGAGGACAGTCCTATGGCAAGGGACGAACTACCAGTAATAGTGAAGAGGGCAACAGTTCCAAGACTTCAGGAATAGCAGAAAAAGGGGATGGCACTAGAGACAGAAGGCCATATCAGAGAGGGAGAGGAAATGGCCAAGGCAGAGGAGCTGCCTATTAGTGTTACAAGTGCCACAAGTGGGGGCATAGATCTTTTGAGTGTCCTGAAGTGGAACAAGTTGGCCAGAGAGGAGCGTTTGTTGCACAACCGAAGGAAGCAGAGGCACCGCCCTAGGACGCAGAAAATGTGCCAGAAAGCGGGGAAGCCTTAGTTCTGAATAAAGTGTTGTTGAAACCAACCAAAGAAACAGTTGAACAAACTCAAAGGAAGGCATTATTCCGAACAGTTTGTAAGTTGCACCGAAAATGCTGCAAGTTGATTATCGACAGTGGGAGCACGGATAATCTGGTTGCCATAGAGATGGTAGAGAAGTTGGTTTTGAAGCGGTTGAAGCACCCCACTCCTTACAAGGTATCGTGGCTGCAAAAAGGCCACCAGTTGTTGGTTGACGAACAGTGTGAAGTTGAGTTCCCTATTGGTAGGTATAAAGACAAGGTTATTTGTGATATTATGCCAATGGACGTATGTCATATATTGCTATGAAGGCCATGGAAGTATGACCGGAAGATAGTGCATGATGGGAAGACAAACTGTTACAAGTTTGTCAAAGATGGGATCAAGCACACACTTGTGCCCATCAAGGAGGAGGAGACAATAGAAACAAGTGGGACGAAAGTGTTACTAATGGGTGGAAAACAGTTTTTGAAGCAGATTGAAGATAGTGAAGTGAACTACGTTGTTGTGAGGAGGGCAAAGACGGTGTTGTTGCACACAGAAATGTCTGATTTACGTACAGAAATTTAGAAAATGCTGTAGGAATTTAGCGATATTGTAGTGGACGATTTACTAGATAAGTTGCCTCCTAAGAGAAGTATCAATCATCATATTGACTTTATACCTGGAGCAAGTCTACCGAACAAGGAAGCATACCGGATGAGCCCCAAAGACAACGAGGAAATCAGAAAACAGGTGCAGGAATTGTTGGATAAAGGGCCGATAAGGGAGAGTTTGAGCCCCTACGCAGTACCGACAATTCTCGCTCCCAAGAAAGGAGGAGAATGGCGAATGTGCACGGATTCGAGAACCATCAATAAGATTACCATCAAGTACAAATTTCAACTGCCACAGATGGACGATATGATGGACTGCCTGAGTAGGGTAGCATACTTCTCGAAGATTGATCTAAAGAGTGGCTATCATCATATTTGAATCAGGGAAGGGGATGAGTGGAAGACAGCCTTCAAGACCAATGAAGGGTTGTACGAGTGGCTAGTAATGCCATTTGGATTAAGGCCCCTAGTGCCTTTATGCGACTGATGAATGAAATGCTGAAAAAGTTCATTGGAAAGTTTGTGATAGTGTATCTTGATGATATATTAATTTTCGGCAAGACTAAGGAGGAACACTTACGATGTGTTCGAAGTGTGCTGGAAAAATTGCAGCAGAATAAGCTGCTGATAAATCTAGAAAAATGTACTTTTCTTCAAAGAGAACTGGTTTATCTGGGTTTTGTGATTGCAAAGAACAAGTTGAAGATGGACCCAAAGAAGATTAAAGCGATCATTAACTGGCCATCCCCAAAAAGTCTGTTTGAGGTACGTAGTTTTCATGGGTTGGCAAGTTTTTATCGCAAATTTATAAGCAATTTCAGTGAGATTTGCGCACCTATGTTGGACACTATAAAAAAAGAAAGTCAGCCTTTTCGTTGGACTGAGGCAGCAGAGAAAAGCTTTCAGCTACTGAAGAAGAAGATTACAGAAAGACCAATTCTGAGATTGCCAGATTTTAATAAGCTTTTCCAGGGTCACTATGATGCAAGCCGTACAGCCATCGGAGCTATACTTAGCCAAGAAGACAAACCTGTTGCGTTTTTCAGCGAGAAATTGAATGAGAGCAGGCAAAGGTATTCATCTTATGACAAAGAATTCTATGTTTTTGTCCAAGCACTGAAGCATTGGAGACACTATCTGCTGGGGAGTGAGTTTTTTTTTATTCTTTGATAATTCTGCATTGCAATACATAATGCAACAACATAAGTTGAATGACAAGCATGCTAAGTGGGTCGAATATTTGCAGAGTTTCACCTTTGTGTTGAAACACATTAGCAGGCAGGCCAACAAGGTGGCAGATGTGTTAAGCAGAAGAGCCTTGCTCTTGCAAGAGAGTACGATACAAGTGTTGAGCTTTGAGCATTTGAAAGGCTTATATCAGACCAATGCGGATTTCAAAGAGGCTTATGAAGCCAGTCAAAATCCTTTGCTGAGAAACAATAGTCCATGATTGGACTATAATTTACAAGAGAAGTTATTATTTAAGGGGGGACAGTTATGCATTCTCGATTGTTCGATGAGAGAGAATATCATTCGGGAGAAGCACAGTGGAGGTCTAGCCGGACATTTCGGCATAGACAAAACTTTAGATCAGCTTGGACACTTTTCTTACTGGCCAAGAATGCGAAGGGATGTGCAGCGATATGTGAGCAGGTGTAAACTCTGCCAATTGGCGAAAGAACACGGTCAAAATACAAGACTTTACACACCACTGCTTGTTCTAAGTAGACCATGGGACTAGGTCAGCATTGACTTTGTCTTGGGTCTGCCAAGAATGCAACGATGTTTCGACTCGGTGATGGTGGTGGTAGACCGGTTTCCGAAAATGGCACATTTCATCCCTTGTAGGAAAACTAGTGATGCCACTCACGTAGCTCACTTGTTTTTCACTGAGATTGTCAGATTGCACGACCTACCCAGATCTATTGATTCTGACAGGGACGTGAAATTTACAGGACACTTTTGGTGTACCCTATGGAAGAAATTGGACACATAGTTAAATTTCAGCTCCGCATATCATCCACAGACTGACGAGCAAATGGAAGTGGTGAACAGGAGTTTGGGAAGTGGTGAACAGGAGTTTGGGAAACCTACTACGGAGCCCGATTGGAGAAAATTCATGGTTGTGGGATCGTGGGCTTGCTCAGGCGGAATTTGCTTAAAACGATTCACCGAACCGCAGCACAGGGCACAGTCCATTTCAGATCTTGTATGGCATGCACCCTCGTGGAGTGCATGAGTTGTGGGATCTAGGAAAATTGGAAAAAAGAAGTGCTGATGGAGAAGATTTCGCCAAAGCAATGAATGATTTAAACGAGCGGTAAAATCAAAGTTGCAGGACAACAATCAAAGATATAAACAACAGGAGAATTTAAAGCAGCGGGAAGTGCAGTTTAATGTGGGGGATGAAGTCCTTCCACACTTACGCAAAGAACCTTTTCCTAAGGGCACATATAATAAGTTGAAATTTAAGAATATTGGCCCTTGTAAAATTCTGCGTAAATTCTCAGCCAATGCTTATGAATTGCAGTTGCCACCGGGTATAGGCATATCGCCTACTTTCAACGTGGCAAATCTGTTTCCATACATTGCCAACCCTGAAGATGACAGTGTGGTACGGCCAGAATGGGACACCCAAGTTGAAAGTGGTTCTTGGATGAGGCAAATGCCTTCGGCTCAACCCCATGAGATCGAGAAGATTCTTGACACACAGGTGGCCAAGCAAACTCGCTGAAAGGAGTATCTGCGGTACCTTGTCAAGTGGAAGAACCGTCCAATTGAGGACAGTTCGTGGCTCGACACGGCATAGATACAGCAAGCAGGTTATTCTGTGGACGAACTCATGGAACGGAGCCATGAATTTTTATTACCCCAGGAGCCTGATGCAGGAGCATCTAGCTGAAGGGGATCATCATGACAGAGGGTCATTTGGTCTCTGTGAGGACTGAGGAAAAAATTCAAGTGAACATTTTAGTTTTCATTTTTTATTTTAATTTCTTAGTGATGTAGCATTTTGGAAGGTAAAGATCGAGTTAAAAGAACTGTTGTAGTTAACTATTTTTATTATTATTATGTTATCTTTTACAAATTATAGCGTAGGAAAAACAAAAAGTTTTAGAAACTGAGAAAACCATCAAATGTAACTAACAGCAGTTAAGAGAAAACTGTTTTTCAAAATCATTCAAAAGACAACAGAATGTATTGTAACGGGTTCAATTTTGAAAAAAGGAGAAAAGTAATAGAAATCTCTGCAAATACAGAAGTTTACATTTGAATTCCCATAGCAGTCCATTCACAGTCCTTTTAATTTGTGTTACCTAAATACAGTGAAAGAAAGTATTTTATTCTACAGAGCATATACATTTCTCTATTTACATGAATTTAACAATCTCGTAGACAACCAAACTTTTCAAGTGTCAAAGCAGGAGAAACTATAGAAGCCCAGACAGACATTGGAGCTCCAGATAAATCAAAGCAAATAGAGCAAAATGAAGTCTTAACAACACACAGTTCCAGATAGCGAAATAGAATGAAACAACACAGGTAATTCCTGAGTAACAGAATCCTTTTCCTTTTATTTCCAAAGAAGAACAATATAGTCTCTGTCAATACAAATTATAGCCCATACAGAATTTAAACGTTGTCCAAGTTCAACAAAGTTCAAAACTGGAAAAAGGGTTGAGAAACACTAATCTATAAACCCTACAGCCGCAACCATAAACTATAACAGAGCAAGACCAGAGGCCTACAACAACATCATGCAGAAGTAAAGGTAAAGATCTCTAAGGCCTAAAACCTAACCAGGCCATCATTAAGCCAACGACAACAGAATTAACTAAATAGGCAGAGTTATCAAGGAGCGACCCTACTGGGTCTTGCCAGCATGCATAAGAGTGGAAAGCAGGGTCTCCAGAGCCGATTCCACCTGTAAGGATTCACCAGAATAGGGCGTGAGAACCATAGCAAAGTAGACTGAAGAAACGAAACAATGAAGAGTTCCAGGGTTCGAAACTTACCAAAGAGGTGACGGTGTTCCGAGGTCGCAGCCACCGGAGGGTTCCCTGCTCACAAGGAGCAGTTTTGTTAGTTAACGAAGGAAAAAACAAAGGTTGACGATAGCTCAGAGCAAGAGCTTACCTTGCCGTTGGTGGACAGAGCCAAAGCCACGAACCCCCCAGACCACAACCTACAAACAAAATTGAATAACATAAACTGATAAATCTCAAGAGCAGCTAAGTGGAAGAAATGGAGAAGAAGGCACCCGTTAACAGTTAGGAAAAACGACTTGCAGAGAATGTATACAGAGGAGCTGAAAACCTCCACGACGAACACACTTTCCACGGATTGACAGACCTCACCCAACGCGGATACAAAGGACTAAACGAGCACAGAAAGGCGGGCAGACTTACCAACTGATGAAGCAGAGAACACGACCAGACCATTAGTAGCAACAAAATCATACAAGGAAACCAGCACCGAAGAACAACAGTGGAAACCCTCGAGCCACCACAGAACCAACAAACAAATGACCAAGTGAGAAGGGTTTGAGTGCGTTAACCAAGGCGAGAGGGTGTTTTACCAGGTAGGGACACATGTCCATCACACACTGGCGCATTTATAGGTAATAAAAGCCAAAACCAAAAATATCTATGTGATTATTGTGATCACCAGTTGATCAAGTGTAATCACGCAATTAATCATTGCCGAAATAATTGTATTAATCATCATCCATTTTATATAGTTGTTAAGGGTAAAGAGGGGGCTGGACCCATCAAATATCCATTACCTGTCATGTGAATGGATGCTCCTGAATCCAGAAACCAAGTTTCGGCCTCATCAATTTCAGCAAACGGAGTAGAATCAGACATAAACAATTTAAGTTCATGATTATAGTCTCCATGAGCAAAGTGCCTTGTGTGTTTCTTTTGTCTGTGCCTGGCTTCATCAACCCTCTTTTTATAACAGTGTTTAGCTATGTGACCAGATTTACCACAATAAAAACACTTGATTCATGAATCTATTCTAGTCAAAGACATACCTTGAGGTGGCTTTCTTTGGGGTGTAACACTGCCTTTCTGTCATGTGTCAAGTTTCCCTTTGAAAGGCTTTTTCTGCGCCATAAATACGAGATCTGAATTCTGTGGTTTCAGAATCACCCGCCTATTTTCCTCTTACATCAAGATCCCTGTCAATTCTTCAAAATTGGGGGCTTTCTCCCTGGTGTTTAAGCCTGTAATAAACATTTGATAATCATCGGTCATACCATTTATGGTAATCGTGACAAGATCAATGTTTGTCATTTTCTCCCCTATATCGCCCAACTTATCTCTAAGCAGAGAACGCACTCTTCACTTAATCACAAAATCATAAATATATAAGTTACATCATTCTAGGGAGATTAGAACTAACTCTTAGAAAATAGGAACTAATCCTAATCTAGGGACACTCATACAACAAATAAACAAACTCTCTCCAATAATACAATATTTTCCATTAATTTCAACAATCTACTCGTAATTTCAATGCGCTTTAGCTTTCCTTGCTGACTGCTCACTCTCTTCGAACAATCCATTAATATTTTTTTAATGTATGGACAAAAAAGAAACCAGTTTTTGATCTCCCATTCTCCGCTTTAATATCTCCCTCATCTATGGTCCATATATCCAGAAACGAATTAATTTTTTAAGTTAATTTGGCCAAATCAACGAATATTCGAATTTCTCGAGAGATTCAACTGACTTTGGTAACTATGATACTCCAAATGTTTGTGGTCTGGAACAAATTAGAATGCCCTACTGGCAATGTTAAGGGGAATTAAATCCCGGCAAAAGGATAAATATTATATGGGCCCTTAATTCCCCGAGAAATTCCCTTCCCCGTAAAGAGAATAAGATGCATTTGGCGTTTCTCTGCACGGAGCTTCTCTCGAGGCTTTTAATATAACACTTAGCTTGTTTTTGGTTTTAAAATAATGACTTTTTTGGCCGTTGTGGTTGTAGCCTTTGGATATTTTTTATAAAATATTTATAATTATAAATAAAGTATGAAATTAAAAAAAAAATTTTAAAAATGTCAAAATTTTAAGAAAAAAATACCCAAAAATGTTGACATTTCAATATATACATTATTTAGTTTTGTCAAATATATTTTTTAATTTTTTTATTAAATTTAATATTATATAATATTTTTTAGTTTTTAAATAAATATTTAAAAAAATGAAAATTAATCATGGTTGCACAATAAACAAAAAAACGCTTGTAAGAAAAAACAAAAACAATAACATTTACCACCGCATAGCTTTATTTTCCATATAATAATCATTTTTTATTAATTAATTTATATTATAGTGAAATATAAATATTAAAAACATCAAACTGGCATAAATCCGCAAGATCCACCCAATATTGACATGAGTGTGAAGGGATCCAAAATTGCATAGCTCATCATGGATCCACCGCGCTTTGAATATGAATACGATTGATTATTAAAGAATTAAAACGTGTACAGCTAAATGAAGGATCCATTAAGCATTTTCCATGTTGTTTCCATTAACAAAACACTATATAAATAAATATTATATATAGTGTTATAAGTATTATATATATCAATAAAAGCAAAATAGAACTCTTAGATCACATGTTATTTAAAGTTCCCTAATAGAAGCGACCACCAATGGCATAGATGTGGACGTTTGACGATGGGCTTAGGCTCTAGGAAACAACCCCCTCCAACATGGCACAATATTAATCATGCTTTGGACAAGTTGCTCGCCAACTTGCACGACACCTTGCATTGAAACCAATCGTGTTGAAGGGACCTCCAAATCCTTAAAAGTGATATCCCTCTCCATGTTAATTGTTAAGCTTTCATTTTTTTTTTTTGGTAACCGTATCCTTGTTGTTTTCTCGGCCCACCATGACTTTCAGTTGTTAGTTGTCCCTGCTTTGGTCGTCTCCAGATTGCCTCTCTCAAACTTTCTTGTCGCCCTTCTCTATGTTGAAATTTCAAATCGAGCTCACCATGGTGAACTCTCACTCGAGGTTTGTTCTCATGAAAGACATAAACCTCTTCTTTGACTTGCATTTCATCTAGCCTTCGACATTCGTGCATCTCTATCTGGGGTGCCTCTTTCTTCTTTTAGCCACCATGACTCACCATAGAGCCGGAAGTCGATGGGGTGGCATAGGACACGGCAAGGGCTCTGTTCCATGTTTGATGCATTTGCATGCCATTATCCTGTTGATGCACCCCTTGAGATTCAGTCAAAAAACCATGCATTTGAGGATGAGGTTCAACATAAGCAATAGGGTATTTTGGATTCTAAGGAGTTCGATGGTCTAACAGCTTGGATCCTTGACACAAGGAATATAAGGGGAAGATAGAATCATTATTTATAAACCATGAACTCATATTGACACATTAAGCTACTTTTGGGCAAAGTATTGGCTGACAAATGAGAAGTTAGCAACAATATTTTGCATAAATTGGATGAGTTGAAGTTGTTGTTAATGGATGTCAAGGCAAGGGTTGTTGCTGACCTTAAAATGATATCACCTCTATGCCTAGTAGCGATGCCCAATTTCAACTAAGTTCAATTAAGTTCAAAGCAGATCTTCAAGAATCTTCAACAGGCAGGGCGACTGTGGGGATGCTGTCAAGTTTCTTTGCAAACTTGCACTGAGTTTCCCTTGCTAGGTGTTTACTACTGTCGTCGACAGCTTCTTGAATGGAAGGATCTCTGGTGGAAGAGGCGAAGGAGGGGCCTCAGGGCCCCCTCCTAGGGCCATGGGATATAGTGGGTACTGCACCAGGGGTTGTTGCTACGCGCGTGAATCGTCTCGACTCAAAGAAGTCGTCGCATCAAAAATCACAACTCCTACTCTTAGCTCATTTTTCTCGAATAACAAACTCAAAACAAATAACAATTCAAAATTTTATAAATTTACAACAAAGTAATTAAACCTTTAACTAAAAAAACAAATATATCATTTAAAGTAAAACTAGATAATAACGGCCAAACTCATCCAATAAAAAGGAACATATTAATATTTAGTGATCTCTTCTTGTTTGAGAGGAATAACAATCCCTTTTTCACTATCCATTAATTTATAATTTTTAAAAATGATTGAATTCACAAGAAATATATTTATGATATATATACCTTAAAAAAAATTACAAAATAATAAAATCTCATCCTATCATTTTTTTTTAATAATTTAAAAAAAATTATATATATAGAAAAATACTTGAAAAATCTCTAAATAAATATACACATGTACATATTTCCTTTTATGAGATAAGTGTGGTGCGATGTCATTTTACTTTCTATAACATATAATTTAAATAATAAAATAAAAATTTATGTCACTCATTATGGAATGTGAAACTCCATAATATGCCACCAAACCTATCCCATAAAAAGAAACTTGTACATGTGCATATTTATTTAGCGATTTTTCCATTTTAATGAGCAATTCTTTTATGAGAGTCCACCATCCCATTGATTCCTTTCTCTTCGTAGGATAGAAATGATCTTTTCATTTTGCTCTTCCCGTATCTACTTATAAAGCAAGATCAATAACAATTCCTTTTTGGAGAGTTCATCTTTTCTTTGAAGGTACGATAGATAGAAAAGAATAGATTGAAAAGAAAAATTTATAATATGTACCTTTAAAATTTGAGAATTGTAAGATCTTTTAATCCACTTCATTAATAATTTAAAGATATTTAAATAAATCAAATTATTCCTATAATTATTTAGTAAATTATAAAATATTGTGTATTTATTTTAATTGTAGATTTATTTAGTATTGGAAAAATATTAAAATATATATTTTAGAATAATATTAATAAAATTGAAGAGAAAATAATGTATAATGATAGGTTTAAGGCATATTATAAGTTGTTAAATTTAAAAAATAAAATAAAATAATGAGATGATGGATTTTTATAAAAGAATTGTTGATGGGTCTAGCCCACCCTTGTCACACTTACCAATGTTAATAATGTGATTAGGAATGAATTTAATGATTAGCAGTTGGATTACATATGATATTGTTTTATTTGGCGGTTGATTGCAATGATATTATAATTGATTTGGGGTATGCATTTATGATTTGTACCCACACCTAACGAATATTGGACAAGTGTCCACTCCTCAGAATTGTCACTCCCACTTTGGTATGAGGGTCTCAAACACTATCTCCTGGTCATTTCGCTTGTGAACTGTTGAGGTTTGAGGGCTCTGCAATATGGTTATGTTGCACGGTTTTCTCTATGTAATATTACGCTACCTCTGGTACTCTAGCTTGGCTCTTGACTTGGAAACTTGTCGGCTTCTCTGTCTAGTAATGAGCTCTTGTTTGAACCTGGTTATTCTGTTATTTGTTTCTCCGTCTGCACTTAATCTTTCTGTCGAATTATGGATTGTAGTCCGCTTGTGGAAACTGAGATTTCTCTGTGTACAAGTCAATGTTGGTTATTTAGCTGGATTGTGCGACTCCTTTTGGTCTTGAATCCTTCTATGCGACTATTCGTTGAGTGCTCTAGTTGTATTCCTCTATTTCGTGGACAGGTTGCGGTCGCAGGGTCTCGGCTTCGGTTTCCTTCGCAATGCTAAGGTAAAAATTTTGTTCTTTGCTATCAGTCTTTTCTTCTTTTCACACTGTTAAACTGACGCACTTGCTCCTTCGTGAGTAGAGTGACCCTAGGTGACTGCAATGTCAGCGTCCTGTCTCTGCAAGGTAATTTCGAACCTTGGTTTCGTTGTTTTCTCCTGATCTTTACTTTCTCTGCCACATATCACTCACAAACTTCAGTTAATGTCTGGTTGTTGTAGGTATGTTCGTCCTGGAGGGTTTTGGACTTCGGCTCCTTGATGCTCTAGCTAGACCCAGGTAGTGTTGTTCCTGTCATCTTGTAACTTGTTTCTTTCTCGTCATAGGCTAGGGTTACAACAATTTATAGTAATGATTTGAGGTTGCCATCAGTATGTATGCGTAGGTTGTTAGACTTGCTCTGTTCCTCTTGTGGGTAGTTATTGTAGGGTTTGGTTTATGGTTAGGGTTTCTAAACCCGTATGTTATGATACCCTTCAAACCTTGTACAATGTTATTTTATGGACTGTATGTATATTTAAATGAGGTTTTGTAATTGTATATATTCGAACAGAGATTCTTGTGCTTATTTTATAAATGAAACAAGAGGGTTTGTTCTTCAGAAGTACCTGTATGATTTGTTTGATTTGGCTGTTCAGAAATGCTTGCGTCTTGTCTCTACCTTTGATGCTCGAATTATGTATACTCCTCCAGGATTCCTCTACGCTTGTTTGATAAATTCAGGGATTGTATGCCCTTATTTCTGCAACGTGTTCTTTAATTATGTCTGCAAACTTGTATTGATTTGTAGGCTTGCTTGAATCAATGCAAATAGAAACACATGTGTGTGTACATGCTTGTGGAACAAAAACAGAGAATGGACTTTCACTGTTTCTGGAAATTTAACAGAATGACAGATAGATAGACAGTTACAAGATATTGGAAAAGTCTGTGTGCTTAGAGATATTTTATTAGATTTCACTCTCTTTCCAAAAAGTCGAACCTCTTACAATTGCATTATGTTCTTTTTCAATAATTCTCTGGAACTGTTTTCTCCTAACTGTTGTTGGTTACAGATTTTTTTAGTTCCAAAAACTGTTTATTGTCCTATGTTACAATCTTGTAAAAATTAACATGAAAATAAAATTAATTACCTGCAACAATTTACCTAATTAATCCTCTACCTTCCTACATATTGTTCTTTACAAAATTAAAACAACATAAACAAAAACAACTACAGTGTTCACTTAGCAATTTCCTTTTCAGTCCTCTCAAAGACCAAACAGCCTTTCGCCATGATGACCCGTCAGCTAGATGCTCCTGCATCAATTGCTCATTTGTGTGGGTTGATAGAAAGATATGAAAAGAGTAAAATGGAAAAATTGTGAAATAAATATGTACATGTATATGTTTTTTCTTATAGGATAGGTTTGGTGGATGTTATAGAGTTTTATTTTCTATAATATATTATTTAAAAAATAAAATAAAATTTTATGTTATTCATTATTTAAAAAATAAAATAAAATAAAATTTACAAGAAATTTGCAGAAGTAGACAGAGTGCATAGATTGGTAAAAAAACAATTTGTATATTTTACACCAAAATTAAATTACAAGTCACATAAAGAGTGCCCATGAGATCCAACAAATTCCAAACAAGGAGAATATTGTTAAGAAAATCTCTCAACAAAACTCCAACAACCAACAATCCAATCTTACATATATACTAATGTAATCATTATTCCAAGTCCCCCCTTTAATGCCTACAAGGGGGAAAACCCAAAAAAAATCATTCTCTTATAGAATTAGATCAAAATGAGATACACATGACCAAGACCACGACCCAAAACTACAACCAAAATGTCAATTCCAACCCCCCTCCAAATCAACTCCAATGTCAAATTCAAATATGGTCAAATTGTCCCAAATTTGGTCAACTCTTGAAATTTCGGCCCCTAAAATTTTAGGTCTGAAATAAGCTTTGGAATTCGTCCTTTTCATTGAAATTCCTCCACATGTGCAAGCTCCCTTATCTCCTTCTATTTCATCCTTTTCTTCATTACTTAGGTGCAGAAGATATACATGATGACGATAAGTGAATGTGCTCTAAAGTGATCGAATTGTCTGCTGTATATATTTGTCCATGAGATTGAATAGGTGGCTCTTGGAAGCTAGGGCCAACTTGTTCCCAAGGAGGGTCGACTTGACAACTTTTGGTGGACTTTGACTCAATAAAAAAATCTTTTTTTTTTTAATTTTATTTTTCTTTACAAAAGTCTAAATGTGACTTGACTCAATTACATTTCTTTCGACTCATAAAATATTCATTTTGACTCATTTGACCCAATAAGCATGAAGAACATGCTTTGATTAGAAATAAAATAATAATAATAAATAGATATAATAAATACATCAATGATATATTTGAATTACATTGTGAAGACCGACACTAGTTACATTTTCAACAAGAAATTGAGTGCCATGTTTTGACACTCTTGGAGCAAGAAGAAACCAATACTTACACATGGTCGATCTGTATTGGCACATCAGGAATTTGCTTAAGAAGGTTTTGTCTGATCGAAGTGAAACCAAAGATGAACACCTCCTCAAGATGGAGGAGCTCCATTTGTTGTACCAAATTATGGATGTGTGGTTGTAACGATTGTAAGAGGCTCTGATCTCGAACAGAGTACAACCTCCTGCCAATCTAGAGCCTCCCTCTCCCACTAGCTGGTGCATATGATATCCACATGGTAACATGCCACCTATACTAAGCTCTAAACCTCTATTTGTTTTTAAATATTTTCTTGCATGTTAAATGTTTTATCTCATATAGTATGGCTCTCATAGCCTCATTTTGCAACATTGTATTCAGGGAGCATGTTCATATCCAACTCTGTTATGGATTTTTTTGATACATTTTAGCTTCATCCCTCATTATACTTCTTTACTTGGTTTTAGTTTTGGCAAGCCAAATTTGATTAGGACATGTATATATTTTATGCATTGTACATGCTTTTGAGTATACTGTAAGATCCTTAACTTGAAAAAAAACAAAAACAAAAACAAAACAAAAAACAAAAAAAATTATGGATTGAAATAATTTTTCATCTTTGTAACATTAAAAGAGGTAAAGATGAAAAATCATTTTTTTCTTATAATGTTATACCTATATTAAATCTCAATTTCATAAAAACTATGAAAATATTGATCCTCTTAGCCTTTTAACTCGTGAAAACTATGACATTATAACA
>APFE030851566.1:53639-110010 GCA_000404065.3 Pinus taeda | reverse complement strand
TGAATAAACTAAGAAATGCATGCATAAGCAAATAAAGATGAATGGTTTGAGCAAGTAAAATAGGCCAAAATGAGCCCAAATTGTACCAAAATTGGGGCTCATCATATTTCATGACCAGGTTGTCTAGAAAGGGACAACGGGTGTAGTTGTTGAGGTCACGCACTAGAGGAGAGAGCATGGATATGCTCATTGTGAGGCATTGTCCAAGGGCCAAGAAGACTCGCAATGGGGAAATTGACATAAAGACCATTACCAGCCTCCCACTATGAACAATCCTACACACCATGGCCTGAGTAGCTAGGGCACAAGCATTGCATGAGGCAACAAAGTCTCATTTCTTGTATGCAATCAAGTGCATAAATTCCACGGTTGTTAATTGGAGCGAAGGTTTGTTGGTGTGCATGAAGCAGAAACTAATCAAGTGCAACTTAGGGAATCTAGAATAATTTGGTTTCAGATATACTTTTCATCCTAGAATGTGTGCCATTGTTCCATTATCAGTGGTTGGAAGTGGATCCACCAGCACCCAAAGATCCACGATTACTTCGATGGGGAGAGTTGATGCCTCGACATGGAGGTAGCCAACAACTATCATTCCCTCCAGCATTTTTTGGATGGCTGTGCCAGTAGCTAATCATGGTCAATGAATGGGAATATGTAGGCATGGATTTCCAAGGAGATCTAGATCTTTCATTTCCTCTAGGGGCACAGTGGACTCATTCAGGGAAAAACTATATTTAAAATTTTTTAAGTCTTTATTGTTTTTATTTATATGTGTATTGAGATTTGACTTATGATGTTGTGCAGATGTCAAACCAGAGAAACCTCTAGGGGTTTCTCTAATAGCCGGGAGAGTGGCATGCCAGATTGTGGAGGCTCCTCCTTAAGAGGAGGGAGCAGATCCTATCATCGAAGTAGAGCGTAACTTGGAACTTTTAACCAAGTGGATTCGAGAGTATGCCTCAATCGATGAGGTGCCATTACGCTACCAGAGGCACATCGTAGGAGTTTGTTCCATACTGCATTGGATGTTGGGCTGAGTCATTAGGATTGTCTCGTGCTACCATGAGAACCATGTGGACAAATAGGAAACTCTAGTTTACTATCTACACTATTGTAGGCTTATAAAGCCACGTGTCTCAAAACACAAATTTTGTTATTTTGATGTGGCAAACTCTTTTTAAAACACTTGACACACACACACACACACACACACACACACACACATGCACACACACATGTTTTTCTGTTTGCCATGTCAGATATGCGATGCTTTATAATTTACAAGTTTCAAAATTGTCTAACACATAGTTGGCTAATGCATTTGTTAATGTGTTTATGCGTATTGGAATGTGATGGTAAGTAATAAAATCAAATTCTCATTCCAATAAACGAACTCACAAATACATTCTCAAAATTTGAGGGTTTCTAATTGAATATTGTTCATTCAGTTGTAGTACGATGAGTTGTGAATCAAGTTTTATGACTAACTCTCTAATACCAAGAGCAATAGCCTCTGACAAAAGCTTGATGACGGCAAAATATTCGATAATGTTATTAGTCGTGTGACCTAAACATATCCCTTGTAAATTCACTAACTCACCATTAGGGTCATATATTGTCCATGCAGTGGAAGACAAATTCTGTGTACTACAACAAGTACCATGAGAAAAACTGACATAAAGGTTGGATGACATCTACAAACCAAGTAGAGCACAACGTAAGCAGAAGAAAATGCTTGCAAAAGAAAATTAACACACCAAAACCACACTACACACTAATGAAAACAAACTAATGTACACAAGTATTTACATGAAAAATGCATAAATGTTTTTCAGATGGAGCCCATTTGTGGACTCGGGTAATTGATCAAGAAAGAATAAAACTAGAGTTTCATAGTTTGCATGACACCTAAGCATCGACTCGGCCAAATAATGGAATAACACACATAAATGATAATACCCCCATTCCCCCTGGGCGAGTGAGGGTTACGAGTCATAGGATGAATACCCCGTTGATATAATGGGAGAACGGTAAAAACACGATGAGAAGATCTCATGAAATAAGGTAGGAAAATATTAATCTCATTGCGAGGAAAAGATACTTCTAGTTGAAATATTTTGACAATTTTAAGTTGGACTCAAATGTTAATGGGAAAGGTAATGTTCCTAATGTTTCCCTCAGACATAACTTCACGCACAAAAATGAGAATTTGAAGTGGATGGGTGAGTGTAGGGGGGAAAAGGTATCCAAACACAATGAAATCTCTTCGAGACTTGGGAGAAATGAGGAACGATGATGATCATCATTCTAGAAAGTTTCCTGAAGAGACATAAGCTTGATGATGCTCTCGTCAGTGGGAAATGTCTCATTTAAGGGATTCAAAGAATCCTAATAACCAAGCCAAGGAGATTGTGAATGCACCTCTAGATGCATACTAAGAGTAGTATGATTTTTCAAAGTGCCCACCAAAGCCAAAAAAAAAAACTTGATAGGATTGCTCGGCCAGGTTGAGTGGCATGACGTCACCAAAAGAATCAACCTAATCGAGAGAAGGAATGATCCAAGGATCATAAGAAGTAGAGATCATGTTGAAAGAAGGGACGTTTGGAGGTGGGAGGAAAAAGGTTCCCATAAGAGCAGAGTCTTTAAAAATACCCGCCCCAATGCTCTCATAAGGAATGTAAGTATTCCCAACATATGGCACATTGCCATTCGAAGAACTAGAAGAGAAAAAGGATAACTAATCAACAGTGACTCTCTTTCCATCATGAGGAAAGTAGAGCACACAAAACAAAGAAGAAACCACACAACACATAGCATGAGTCAAACTTTGTCAAAGTAGAAGGTTATGATTCAAATTTTCATGAACGACTTCTACTTCTAATTCAATAGTTTTCCCTTACAACATGATGAGAAAACTTATCAGAATACCGTAAGGACAAGGTCATATACCATCAAAGGCTTCTAAGGTGTTCGAAGATTGGTTGAGAGGGGGAGATCTTATAGTTTTCCAACATGACACAAAGATGATGCAGGTGGAAGCACCCTCATCAATCATAGTCTGATGAATCATCTTTCCTTTTATAATGACTTTTATTAAAAGCGAAAGTTGATGGGGAAGACGTGGAACATGATTTTCCAGGTCAAAAGTAATCAAACTCGAATCAGTAGGGTCAGTTCCTCCTATAGAGAATAGTAATGATTTCCACTATGATGGAAAACTCTGTAGAACCTCCATGGCAGACATTTCCAAAGTCACTTAAGCTAAATCTTCGACAATATTGTAATGTTGGGCAGCTCGCACATTTGGATTATAGGATGATTTCTGAAGGACACCCTTAGGAGGTGGTCAAATAACAGACTCATTACTAGGTCTCTCAATATGAAGAGGACAGGAACTAGGTGGAGTATAAGTAGAAGGTGTATCTGTAACTTTTTTCTCCACAATCTGTTTGGGAGCCGTTGGATAGTCTTTTGACAGACTAGCATAAAAAATAGACATTGTTCTACTCATATAAACCTGAGAACCTGAAGATGTAGAAGATTGCAGTTGTTCTACCAATTGGGTCTGTTGTGATGGAAAAGGTTCTTTCAGTACATCTGGTGTCCCTTAAGTTCCTTTTAACAATTGACTAACTTCTGCATGATGGGGACAATCCTTGGTATAGTGATCTTCCTCACAAATGAGGCAAGGATATTTTGGCTTACATTTAGATGTATCATCAACAGATGACTTTGGGGATCCTATTTTGGGGTATCATATTTTTCTTTTCCTTTACCTTTCTTTTTACCTTTGGAGGCTTTGTCTATTGTAGTAGATTGAATGACATTAACCTCAAAGGTTTTACCAAGATTTGAAGAGGGATTCAAAGGAGGATTGGATGCAGAATTCGAAATGGATTTTTTCTTCGAAGAAGATTTACTGGAAGTTTGAGTTACTGATCCAATAATACCATTGATAGGTGGTACATCCAGAGGTTTAGAAGATTTTGGATCCGTAGATGGTCTCAGGGCATCAGGAAAGAGATCATATAGGGTGCCAAGTTGGGAATACACCAAATCTAAATATTGGGCATGGGAAATGGCTTGATATTCGGTTACACAACCTCCCATATCTATGTCTACAGATTTTTTTTTTATGAATGATTTGGTAAACCATTTAGTTAGCAACTCATTAGGTATCTCAAACTTGATAAGGTGATGCAAACATATCCATTCATGGATATGATCACAGATGTGGGTAGCAGTATTCTATTTCAAAGACTTAATCATATGGGTACGAGTTTCATAGTGAATTGGTAATTGGAAGTGAGTAAGGAAGGCCATTGCCAAAGAATTGAAGTCCTTATAGGAACCTCAAGGCAACTAAATGTTCCATTTGGCAGCAGCACCCATGAGGGTTCACTGGAAAAGACGTAGATGAACAAAGTCTTCAACCCAGGAATTACATGAACACCATAAATGGTAGGTCATAACATGGGATTGGAGGTATTCTCTAGACATTCCTTTGAATTTCGAATAATCGCCACGATTCTTAGTAGGAACTGGAGGCCAATATGGCGAATCAAGTATTGGATCATTAGTGAGTCTTCACACATCCGGTAGTTCCAACGTTGCCAAAAATGGATATTGTGGGTTGAAAGGCATGGGAGGTCTTTGAAAATACCCAACTTGTTGATTCCATCCTTGTTGGTATGGGTTATGTCCCCAAAGTGGTGTATTTTGACCATAAGGAGCTTGATATTTCCCCCACTAAGGGATATTCTGACCATACAAAGGTGGATTATTCCCCCACAAAGATAGGTTTTGACCAAGGTAAGGTTGATGCTGACCCACCATGGGCTGTTGAGAACCCTAAGGTGGATAAACAACTTGCAAGGCATATGGATTATAAGGTTGATGTTACAACTATTGATCCTGGCAGTAAAATTGTTGGCCTTGTTGCTGCAGGGGTTGACCTTATGGCTGTAAGGGTTGGCTTTGTTGATACAAGGGTTGGTTTTGTTGTTGCAAGGGACGTCCTTGCTACTGCAATGGTTGTTGGTAGATCCCTTGTTGCACATAAGGTCTTTGTTGTAAATAAGAATATTTTTGTTGGAAAGTTCGTTGTGGAATTTGTTGAGTTCCAAGTTGATACTGATAATTTCTAGCTTGAATTTGACCAGATGCCCCAAATGAGGGATTTGAACTAGGCTACATTTGGGGTCTTTCTTATTAAGTAGAAGGTGGATTTTGAGGCCATTGTGAGTCAAACAGAGGGTATGGTTTTTGGTAGGGTATCTGGGCCAAAAGAGGTTGTTGATACGATTTGGCATGATCTAGATGGAATCGATGATCCACTAGGATAAGGTACACTGCAACATTTTGACAAGCTTCGATAGCATGAGTTTGAGGTGCTCTCACATAATCTCCACCCGAAATAGGAGGTACATAACATGGAGGTGGTTGTTACCCCCCATGAGATGGGATAGGTTCTGGAACATATTGTCCACTTAATAGAGGACATGAGGAACTTATAGGGACATTAATTTCCCCAACTGTAACTGTCGATTGTACAGGAACTTATGAAACTATAGTCGGTACAGGAATTTGAGAGGCCACATTTGAAACAAATGGACCAAAAGTAGGCATGGCGCCCGACAACCAAATGGGATTGTGATAAAGTGAAGACGCAATTGGAGTACTTGAAGGCAATTGAACCAAAGAGGTATAACCAACTGGAAACAAAGGTTCACTACTTCCAGGTGGTGGTGGAGGTGCAACACTTCCTACATATTGATATCCTTTAGGTGGGAATTCATATTCAGAATCATTGTCAACACTAGGAGTATGAGTGGCTGAGACTTCTTGAGGACTTTGAGAAGAGGCTAGAAACTCACCATTTGAAGCCATGGGTGGAAACAGTTGGTGAGGGGGAATCTGAGATGATCGTGAAGATAACTCAAAAGCCACACCAGGATTATATTATGGACTATAAGGTTGTTGAGAATATAAAACCAATGTTTCAAAAAGTAGATTTCGAGGGAATAAAGCAAACCTCTGTGGACTCTGAGGGATTTCTAGATCAGATTCCTAAGATGATGAGTCTTGAGGAGGAGGACGAGAAGCAAGGGTTTGAATACTCGGGATAATTCCAAGTTCAAGACTTTAGGTTTCAAGTGACTGCGAAATCTCAGGATGAACTCCTTGTGACGACCCTTCAATGTCATATGATGAAGGGGAAATGTGAGGTGAACTCGGTGGTTGAACCACGATGACACTTTCTAAAAAACAATAAGGGGTGGTTGATTTGAGCTTACTATTAAAATTTACTAGTAATCAGACAATGTGAGGCCAAGGATAATTACATAGGTAATTCATGTTATTGTGGGAAATTAAATTTTAAAACTTAAAAATAAGAAATAAATAAAAAATTGTGTACTAGTCAAGAGTGTTTACCAAGTATCCATGAACCATTATATACACCTTATATGAAACCAAGGACTTAATGTATGATGGTTGATATCCCCGAATGCTTTATTAGGTGTATGAAGTTTACAAGGTGGCTGACTCGGCTACTTGTGGCTAAAGGATAGCAACCTAGTGGGGTCTCCCAATGTATACTCGATGGTACAGGGAGCACATGTCTGTGTTAGAATTCTCTAATGCATAACCATTCGGTGAGAGAATTTCCATATACTTTCCATACTAGAGTGCCTCCGATATACCCAATATTACTAGAGAACCTCTGATATACTTCCGTACTGAAATGAGATTTCACCCCCCGGATATAATGCAGACATTTAATGATAACTTATAGGTTTATAGATGTTGGAACACGTCTCTAGCCTAGACCTCTAAATGCTTGCATTAGGTTCCAAAATCTCCTTAGGTTAATTCAGTAAATTTTAATGTTTCTCTTGAATTAAGTTTCAATTTTGGGCTCAAACAATGTCCCTTGAATCCTAGAATGCAACTATATGGAAAAAGGAAACCTTTCATTTCAATGAATTCTATACTAACGAAGGAAGAAAATTCAATCAATTAATGCATCAAACAAGAGAATGCATGAAACAATAAGCCTCCACTAGTTTTTCCAAATGCAAAATGAAAGAGAAAAACTAAACTTCACTTCACTAATGAATATGCATCCTATTGAAAGAAAAATGACTTTTACTTTACTAAGATGCATGTTACCTATATGATGTTCTCTTTGATTTCAGATGCTCACATGCAACTAAGCTTCAACTAAATAAAAAATGAAGATTTTGATTCAGAAACTCCTAACTCAAACAAGGCATCAATCAAAGTAACACCAAATTCAGAATCACTCAATGAAAATGTCTTTCACTTTCACTTTCGAATAGATAAGAAAATATACTCATTTCAGGTTGTAAACCAAACGATGTGATCTATGCTTGATAAATGACAAATATGGATTTCAAATGCAAGATGACCTAACACAAATGAAAAACAACTTTTCTCAAGACAAACTGAAACCGATGTAAATCAATGTTTCAAGTGGTTTTACATATAAACCGAACTAATCATTCAGCAAATCAGAAACTCAATGACACTCAGAAGAGGCAAGTGGCAATCAAACAAACTATAAACCTTAAAATCAATCTAATTGCACTCAAACACTTGAAAGTTTACAGAAGTGAAAATTTGCTAATAAAATGAAGTAATCAATAAAAATATCAATAAATCGAGTCATGTAGGACAAAACAAGACCTCAGGGGCTTAGACACGATGAAGTTTAACAAAGAAACCCTAGTTTGTTTTTCCAATCTCAAGGATCAATGTGACTATTATGGCCAAACTAGCACTGAACTAAGGATCAATGTGATTGTTTTAATAAAAAGCGCACTGACAATGCAACTATCAGAGAAGAAAGCATGTTGGGCGAGGAATAAGGCAAAGAATAAAAATAATTTCACAAACACTATCAAACTGAGCACTCTAAGAGCGCAACTAGTGATTGTGTTGACCTATACAAATCCAAGCTAACTGAGAACATGATGGTCGGTCAAACTTATCTAGAGATTAGTTGAGAAAGGAGGATGAAAAGGATATAGCTTCCCCAATGGAGTTTCCATTTTGTTGTGAAGGAAAATCCACTCTGTGATAGAAGCGATCCCTCTAGCCCAATGAGTGGGTCTAGCAACAAACTTAACAAACTAACATACACTTTCCTAGCTTATGTTCGACAACTACAGAGAGAAGAAGAAACATACCTCGCTGTAATGCTAATCTCTCTATCCTTGGAGATGGCTTTGATTATTTCACTCCAGGCCTTGCTCCTTACTTGTTCTTCACATTTTAGTACCTATAAGGAAGATCAAAGAGTTATGCAAAATACATGAGCATATATGACATACATCAATCATAAGCTACTTAATAGATCAAGGAATATTAAGCTAATAGCATAAAAATTTACACAATTATGGAAAGTGAACATGAGATGTATATATTAAGTAACTAAAAAGGGTAGCATACAACGTATGCCTTGATGTTGGAGACCTCCTTTTGGTGGATGTCTAAGTCCAAAAAAGGAATCTTCAAGCACTCTTTCTCGAAGCTAGAATGGGTATCATGTAAACATAATCTCAACATAGGGATGAAGTAATCAATAACCAACCATTTGGGTATGGAAGGGAGTTAATTTATAGGAAGGGAGATGGATTTAGGGATCCGAAAAAGAGGGAGGAAGGTCCACATATCAAGGGGAAGGCTCATGATGATAAGATCAAGAGGTCCAAATGGGAGAGCTCAACCATATCAACAACAATCGATATTCATCTCGTTGTTCTCAAAGGTTCTAGTAAGTACAACTTCTCCTCCAGTTTGGGAAATCTTGTTAGAAGAGGTTCAGCGCGAGTGTATAATTGAGAAACCTTCCATTAGCATGGGTAGGCAGTGGAGCAAAACATGTTGATGCTAAAATTAGGTTTTTTAGTTAGAATCCAGGGAATTTTTCCTTTGATTATTCAGGGATGGTTTGGTCTGTATATCATGATGGATATGCTGCATAGTAGTCAACATTTTTGCAATTTGGGATATGGACAGGAAGTAAGCAAGAGGTGTGACAAAACACTGTGTAACACTCCCTTATGTCCTAAGGATAATTTCTAGAGCGCGACTATGTTAGAATGTCACTAGCATGGTCAACCTTGGATTGGGAATTTTGGCTTCCTTTGGCATTGCCCCACATGGGTGAGCCATATGGTTCCCTTACCCTCCATGAGTTCACATATAGAAAACCTTGGCTTCTGCTCGGCTATGGGAACCCTTTAGCGTGACCTACTAGACTGTGTTTCACTTGTACATAATGTACATAAGAGTGTGATCCTTTATCTATTTTTTAATTTGGTGTGTGATTCAAGTATTTGTCATGCCTTATTTACGCCAAAAATCCAACAAAAAATTATAAAATGAAAAAAAAGAAAAAATATATGGTCCTTTTTTTAACCTCATCCATGTTTATTTCTTTCCTTACATGATTTAACCATGGGTCTAGATTTCTGGGTGGTTTTTACAGGTTAGGGTGGCATTTTTATTGTGGCATCCATTGGACCTTAAGTGCATTTTTCTTGGATCTGACATATATGGGTAGGTCACATATCATCATATCCATTGCATTTTGACCATCAGTGCCATATTTATGCCTTAGGTTTGACCTAATCAAGATGTGACTTTAGCCACTCTCTTTTATGCACATTGTCACTTGGTGATAGAGCTTACATGATCATGGATACCCTAGTATAACACCTCTTTTCCACCTTGTTGTCCATGCCTTTGATTTTTATCCTCTTTCCTGAATCCCTCAATTTGACCCACCATAACTTAGAATCTGAGCCTCATATCCTCTTCTTCGTCTCTTTTCTGGATATACCCCTAAGAGGATTCCACCATTTGTCTCCCTTGTGATTGCCACACTTTATCAACCTATTTTTTGTAGATTGATCTTTGGTTTCTCTCTTCCATTGTCATCATCTTCTTGGCCTATCACCTCCTATCACTTTGTTTATCCCCTGTCTTGGTGGAACCATTGCAATGTGTAGTCCTATTATCCATCCTCTTGTCCTCATTATTTCATGAGTAGTTCCATCATTTTTGAAATCAATTTTTATCCTCTATACCACTTGTTCCTCCAAGATGAGTTTCCTTTAAGCTCTTTTCAGACTCCTTAATTTAGAAAAGATTGTTGAGTGAACTCGTCTCCCTCACACTCATAAAAGTACTTGAAGGGTCGTCTACCCAGTATAATTTTAACTTTTTTCTGAACTATGATAAACTAGTTACAAAAAAGGAATACCCTAATCTACTATGGCTAGGAGGTTCTTCCTTATATACTTTTATCTCTTTTGTTGGGTGTGTATCCTAATTATATTCTTTATTCATAGGTATCGTTGCATTGGATCCCATTTCATAATGTGGCAGCAAAGCTGCCTGTTTATGTGCACCGCCATGAGCGTCCAGGGGAGGGGGTGTGGGGTGACAGAAAATTGCCTTGTAAAATGTTGTAATTTCATAGTCAATTCGGGTCATTCATTAGGTGCAAATATGATGGTAGAAATTATGTTTAATTTAGGGTTTTTTTCCCCTAGAAAGCAACCCCTCGCTCTATCTGAGGCAATTGTATTGCATCTATGTAGATGTGTATTCTGAGCAAGGAAGAGAGATGAGATTGAGAGTGAAGAGGGAATTACAACGGATCTACTGTAGGTTGTATATCTTCATTTTTCTAGATAATATAAAAGGGAGTACTGGTAGTTTCTACGTGGATGTAGCCCAAATTGGGTAAACCACATATATCTATGTCTCTCTTGTTTTATGCGTTTTTTCTATGTTTATATTTCTGCGATATTTTATCTTTTCCATTGCTCTGTAATATATAATTTTCTAACAACTAGCATGAGAGCCAAAGGTCTATTTGGTTGATAAACTCATAGGAGAGAAGGGTTCCTAGTTCGGGTAGCAAAAATGGCAGAAGATGGTAGGTTTAGGGGAAAAAAATTTAACGAACAAAACTACCAGCTGTGGAAGATGCAGATGGAAGATTATCTATATGAGAAAGATATGTACCTATCATTGAGCGGAAAGACAAAGAAGTTGATGAGTATGACAGACACAAAATGGGATATTCTTTATAGAAAGGCACTTGGAACAATACAGTTGTGGCTAGCGGCATTGACAGTTTTTAACATTTCAAAGGAAATGACAATAGAGTGTTTAATGTCGGCATTGGCCAAACTATATGAAAAACCCTCGGCCTCAAATAAGTTATTTCTTATGAAGCATTTATTTAATATGAATATGTCAAAAGGTGGATATGTTGTTGATCATTTAAATCAATTTAATACAGTTACTAGTCAGTTAAGTTCTGTAGGGGTAAATTTTGACGATGAAGTTAGGGTTATGTTATTTTTGTGCTTCTTGCCAGAAAGTTGGAATGATTTAGTTATGGCCATTAGTAACTTTGTCTCTGGATCTATTACTTTAAATTTTGATTATGTTGTCGGTGTAATCTATAGTGAGGAAATGTGATGGAAAAGCTTTGGTGAGACATCAGGTAATGCTTTGACTACTGAGACTAGGGGAAGAAACATGGAAAGAGGAAAGAGCCCAAGATATCATAGTAAGTCAAGGAAAGGCATATCCATGTCCAGATCGGGGATAGTGTGCTAGAAATGTAGGAAGAAAGGACACATGAAGAAAGATTGCAAGTCTCGGAAGGGAAAAGAAGGAGAGGCGCAGAAAGAAAATAATCATGAAGTGAATGTGACAAGTGATGTGTTGCAAGATGCCTTGATTCTTTCATCATAAAATATTATTGATGCATGGGTGGTAGAGTCAAGGGCCTCATTCCATGCCACACCTAATAGGAAACATTTTCATGATTATGTTCAAGGAGATTTTGGATAGGTTCGATTGTGTGATGATAAACCCTATAAAATCATTGGAATGTGTATAGTTTTCATAAAAAAACAAAATGGAAATCAATAGCTATTGAAAGAGGTAAGGCATGTTCCAGATCTAAAGAAAAATCAGATTTCAACAGGGAAGTTTGGAGGTGAAGTTTGTGTAAAAAAATTTACAGATAAAACCCAGAAGGTCACTAAAGGAGCCCTAGTAATAGAAAAAGGAGAAAAGGTTGGTACATTGCATTTATGAAATGGTATTTCTAATTTTGTTAATTCTTTAACCTGTATAGGAGAAGATATCACATTGTAGCATCATAGGCTCGGGCACATGAGTGAAAAGGGGATGCATATTCTTCACTCAAGAAATTTGTTGCCAGGGTTGAAGCATGTTGATTTGGAATTCTGTGAGAATTGTGTTTATGGAAAACATAAGAGAGTCAGATTCTTCAGAGTTGGGAAAGAAAAGAAGAGCGAAAAATTAGGGATTGTGCATACAAATGTATGCAGATGTAATCAGGTATCATCTCTCAGTGGCTCTCGTTATTATGTTACTTTTATTGATGACGCAACCAGAAAAACCTAGATTTATTGTATTTGAAATAAATCTTATGTATTTGATACTTTCAAGAAATGGAAAGCTTTGGTTGAAAATGATATGGGAAAAAGGTTGAAGTGTCTCAGATCAGACAATGGAGGTGAATATTGCAGCAAAGAGTTTGATAGGTACTATTTAGAAAATGGAATTCTCTGAGAGAAGACAGTTCCAGGAACACCACAAGAAAATGGTGTGTCATAAAGGATGAAGAGGACAATCATGGAGCGTGCAAGGTGCATGAGATTGCATTCAGGATTTGCTGAAATATGGCAACAAGAATATTCTAATTTAATTTGTCGTTGAATTAAATTGTGAATTAAAATCGAATTTAGTCTTAACAGCTACTTGGAAATAATTAATTAATTTATTTGAGAATAATTAGTTGGAGAAATTAAAGTTACAAGTCTTTCTGAAGTCATGAAAGAGTTATCCCTTAAATTAAGGAGATAAGATTGAGTTATATTTGAGTTGTAATTAGTTAACTCAGTTTACTGAGTTAAGTCCAGTTAAATTAGTTCCAAACTGTTTGAGGAACTAATAGAGAGTTAACAGTCAGTTGATGCATGCATGCACTCAACTAGTGTTACTCCAATTAACTGAAGATTCCCTCATCAGAAACTCATGCATGTCTATTATGAGAAAGTCCCAGTTGAGATTAGAGTCAAGGACAATGTACTATTAGTTGCATGTGTTTTCTCAAAGAGAAAACTCATGCATGCAGTCAAGGATTTAATCCTTGAGGATTTCACAGTTTTGGAAGAGATCATCCACTAGGTAGGAGATCATCCAATTGGTAATAGGAGAATCATCCCAGAGGAACAATGTAAGGAAATAGGATCTTGGAGGGTAGAGACGAAGGCTAGAGAGAAGCCAATATTTCCTGTGAGCATCTGTGAGGATTGTACTAAGATCTGGCTAGCTGTGAGAGATAAGGATTTGTATAATTCCTATGTATTTCCATCATTTATGATAATACAATAGTGTGGAATGTTTAGCTAAGGCTTTCCCCAAAGTATTTTCATGTGTATTGTGCCATTGATTCTTCTTCTTCTGGTTATATTTTTCAGCTCGATCTTTAAGCTTCCACAAATTGATAGTATTAGGTTATAGTATTATGCTTTGATTTATATTGCATTATCGGGTTAACCTACCATCATATTTTCTACATGGTATCAGAGCCATGAATAGTGTAGTGAGAAGAGAATTCAAAGTTTAAAATTTGGGGTTGTAGGTGCAAAAAAAATTCATATCATACTTCAAGGTTGGCCAATGGCATTTTATGGCTTGAGACTTGAGTATGCCTTGGAAGGCAGCTTGAATTAC
This sequence comes from Pinus taeda, assembly GCA_000404065.3. Classification (NCBI taxonomy): domain Eukaryota; kingdom Viridiplantae; phylum Streptophyta; class Pinopsida; order Pinales; family Pinaceae; genus Pinus; species Pinus taeda. Next base: position 96,183 of record APFE030851566.1, on the reverse strand, counting down.
ATAGAATGGAAAGATAGAATGGAGGCTATATTAGAAGACAATGGCTTGAAGGAATTCATTGATCAAGAAATCCCAAAGCCAGCTTCATCTAATGCACAAGAGTTGGTTGAGTGGAAGAAGTGTGTGGCAAAGGTGAGACAGATCATCCTTGAGGGAGTTCGAGACCATATTGTCTTGAGTCTCCATGGGAAGGATACTCCATTTTCAATGTGGAGGGCATTGAAGGACCTCTACCAGAATAGTAGCTACTAGAGGAAATTGGCACTTAAGGATAAGATTCGAAGAATCAAGATGGAGAAGGGCAATACTATTTCCACATATCTAAACAAGCGCAACACCTGCAAAGATGAGCTTGGCAGTGTGGGAATAACTACTGACGATGATGATATGGTGATCCTTACTCTCCTTGGCCTTCCAAAGAGTTGGAATACCTACCAGGAATCTGTGAATGGAAGGGAGAAACTACTGGATTGGGAACGACTATGGTTAGATCTTCTGTAGAAGGAGATCAGGAGGAGCCCACGAGATGGTTCTTCATCCAAGAATGATGATGAAGAAAATCCTGCCTTAGCAAGTAAGGCAAGGAAAGGGAAGGGGAAAGCTTTCCATTTCAAATCGAATTCTTCTCATGGAGGGAAGAAGGGTTACATGTCTAAAGTAAGATGCTTTAATTGTCACAATATGGGACATTATGCGACTAATTTCCCATTGAAGAAGTCCAATAAGGGATCCTCAGAAGGATCAGAGGGTGAGGCATTAGCCTCTCAATTTGAAATGGACTTTACCCTCATCACATGCATGGTGTCATCAATGATGGGTTGTGTTTGGTATCTTGATAGTGGAGCCTCATTCCACATGACCGGTGATAAAGAATTATTTAGTGCCTTGGAGGAGAAATACCTCAAGAAGGGCATAAATATGGGAAATGACAAAAGATATAGTTTTTCAGGAGTGGGCACAGTTTCTTTTAAGAGGGAGCATGGAGCTCCTCTCACCTTGACAGATGCGATGTATGTGCCTGTACTGAAGAAGAACTTGGTATCGATCGCGATGTTGGAGGACAAAGGCTACAATGTTGTCTTTAGTAAAGGAAAGGTGTTCCAAAGACACGTAGCCTTGGGTCAGACCAAGAGGATAGGGATTTGGGTGAGGTAGATGATTGTGCAACATTGATTATGAAGGCAGAATTGGTGCAAAGGCAGGACATTGGCGAGTTGTGGCATAGGAAGTTGGGCCATTTGCATCATGGGGCTTTGAAGATAATGCAGTAGAAATCTACATGACTTCCCTAAGGTAAAATTGAGCAAGTTGAGACATGCAAAGGTTGTACCTTGGGAAAGTACACCAAGTCTTCCTTTCATGATCTAGATAGTCAAGCAGAGGCTATCTTAGAGTGAGTTCATACTAATGTGTGTGAACCATTCTCGACAACATCCACAGTGAAGCAAAGGTATTACGTGACTTTCATTGATGACTATTCTTGTAAATGCTAGATTTATTTCATGCAGAAGAAGGACCAAATTTTCACAAAGTTTTATGAGTTCAAAGCTTTGATCGAGAAAGAGTCGGGGAAGAAGATCAAGGCCTTGAGAAGTGAAAACGATGGAGAATATGTCTCTCAAGATTTTAAGGACTTCTGTGCGGTGGAAGGAATTAAACGAGAGTTTACAGCACCTCATAACCCACAACAGAATGGGGTGGCCGAGAGGAAGACCAGAACTATTGGAGGGGCAGCACAGGCAATGCTCCATGACCAAGGCCTACCACTTCACTTGTGGGTTGAGGCATGCAACACAATGGCCCATTTGCATAATAGAGGCCTACATCGCATACTTAGGATGAAGATACCAGAGGAAGATTTCTCCGGTAGGAGACCAGATGTGGGTCACTTCAGGATCTTTAGCTCATCAGTATATTGCCATGTGACAAAGGATGCATGAAAGAAGCTTGAGCCAACAGCAAAGTTGGGGATATTTGTGGGGTACATTGATACACCTCACAACTATTGGGTGTACTTTCCTACTAGTCGGAGGACAATGGTTCACAGAGATCTCAAGTTTGATGAGCAGAAAGCCATGTGAGTTTCCCTTGAGAGGGAGCTCCAACTACAGGTTATGGAGGAAATGTTAGTTCCTAAGGAGGACGAGCCTCATATTGATGTGGAGTAGCTGCATGCAGAGGTTCCAGGAGTGGAGACGTCCACTCAAGCAAAGTATTCCATAGATGGACGAAAGCACGCAAGAGAAGCTGACAGATTGTTGGAGGATGCGAGAGAGAATGTGGGAGCACCATATTCTCAGTGCAGACAGAGGAGGTCACCTGGGAGGTACACTGAATACATGGCCCTTGATGGGGAATGTGTTGAGACCAAGCCATCTTCCTTTGAGGAAGAAGTGTAGCAGCCGATTTGGGTTGATGCTATGGTGGAGGAGTATAACTCCATAGTTCGTAACAGTGTTTGGGACATGGTTCCAAGACCAGAGAACAAGTTAGTTGTGAGTTCCCATTGGCTTTACAAGGTAAATCAAGCTGTTGATGGTAGTGTGGAGAAGCATAAGGAAATATTTGTTGCCCGTGGCCTTTCACAAGTCGAGAGGATCGTGTTGTTGCAGTATATTTCAACAGAGGAGAAAGATGCTGACATTTTGACAAAGTCATTGTCAAAGTGTACATTCAAGTTCCATAGAGACAGGATCGAGGTGGCAGATAATCCCTTTCTTGTCGAGAGGGAGTGTTGAAATATGGAAACAAGAATATTCCAATTTAATTTGTCCTTCAATTAAATTGTGAATTAAAATCGAATTTAGTCTTAACAACTACTTGGAAATAATTAATTGATTTATTTTAAATTAATCAGTTGGAGAAATTCAAGTTAGAAGTCTTTCTGAAGTCAAGCAAGAGTTATCCCTTAAATTAAAGAGATAAGATTGAGTTATGTTTGAGTTGTAATTGGTTAACTTAGTTTACTGAGTTAAGTCCAGTTAAATTAGTTCCAAACTGTTTGAGGAACTAATAGAGAGTTAATAGTCAGTTGATGCATGAATGCACTCAACTAGTGCTACTCTAGCCAACTGAAGATTCCCTCATCAAAAACTCATGCATGTCTATTCTGAGAAAGACCCAGTTGAGATTAAAGTCAAGGACAATGTACTATCAGTTGTATGAGTTTTCTCAAAGAGAAAACTCATGGATGCTATTAAGGATTTAATCCTTAAGGATTGCGTAGTTTTGGAAGAGATCATCCACTGGGTAGGAGATCATCCACTTGGTAACAGGAGAATCATCCTAGAAGAACAACGTAAGAAAATAGGAGCTTGGAGGGTAGAGAGGAAGGCTGGAGAGAAGCCAAGATTTCCTGTGAGCATCTATGAGGATTGTACTAAGAGCTAGCTAGCTATGAGAGCTAAGGATTTGTATAATTCCTATGTATTTCCACCATGTATGATAATACAATAATGTGGGGTTTTTATCTGAGGCTTTCCCCAAAGTATTTTCATGTGTATTGTGCCATTGATTCTTCTTCTGCTAGTTATATTGTTCAGCTTGATCTTTAAGCTTCTGCAAATTGATAGTAGAAGTAGGTTATAGTATTCTGCTTTGATTGATATTGCATTATCGGGGTAACCTACCATCAGATTTTCTATAGGATTGCCTTTACAATTTTGGGCAGATGTTGTAGATACTATTGTTTATGTAATAAACAAAGGGCCTTCAAGTTCCTTGGATGGTGGTATTCCAGAGGAGGCATGGATAGGTAAAAAGGTAAACTACTCATTTTTAAAGACTTTTGGTTGTGAAGCCTTTGTCCACATTTATAAAAAAATATAACAAAGCTTGAGGCAAAATCAAAGAATTTTACCTTTATTGGATATGGTGTTAATGACTTTGGTTATCAATTTTATGATTATGGAAAACAAAAAATCATTAGGAGCAGAGATTTCATATTCAATGAAAAGGTTTTGTATAAGGATTAGATGCAGGAAAAGAAACAAAAAAAAGAAAACAAAGAATACATAGTGCTTGATGAGATCACAAAAAAAGTGAAGGTTCCTAAAAATCATAATGATCAATAGCCAGAACAACAACAATTGCAATCACAACAACAACAAGCACCTCAAACACCTAAAAGTGGTGTTAGAAGATCTACCAGGATAAGTAGACCCCCTGAATGATACTCTCCTTCATTATATTATGTATTGTTGATTGATTCTAGTGAGCCAAAATGTTATGAAGTAGTGTAGGTACAAACCAGGAAGAAGTGGGAGCGAGCCATGAAATAAGCGATGGACTCCTTAGTACATAACTAGGCTTGGGACTTAGTCAAGTTGCCTGTAGGTAAAAAAACATTGCACAATAAATGGTTTTACAAGTTCAAGGAAGAATATGGAGGTTGAAAAAGGTATAAATCTAGACATGTGGTGAAGGGGTTTGCACAGAGAAAGGGTGTAGACTTTGATGAGATATTTTCTCTTGTTGTTAAAATGAATTGAATCAAAAATATTTTAAGTCTACTAACAGCTGAAGATTTGCATCTTGAGAAATTAGATGTAAAGACAACCTTTCTCCATGGGGATTTGGTGGAAGAAATATATGTGCAACAACCACAAGGATATGAGGTAAAAGGGAAGGAGAAACTAGTGTGCAGGTTGAAGAAGAGCTTGTATGGCTTAAAACAGGTTGCGAGGAAGTTGTATCTAAAATTTGACAGATTTATGTCTAAACAAGGTTATACCATATGTGACTTCGATCATTGTGTTTATCTCAAAAGGAAAAATGATGGTAACTATATTATATTGTTATTGTATGTAGATGACATGCTTGTTGCAGGTTCTAACATGCAGGAAATAAATGCGCTCAAAAGAAAATTGGCAAAATCATTTGCAATGAAGGATTTGGGTGCTACAAAGAAAATCCTTGGTATGAGAATAACTAGAGACAGGAAGAATCACAAATTAACATTGTCTCAGAGTGAGTACATACAAAAGGTGTTGAAAAGATTTAATATTCATAATGCAAAACCAGTTAGTATACCTTTGGCTAACCATTTAAAACTAAGGATGGGTGTCATAAAATTCAATAAGAAATGGCTTATATGTCTAAAGTTCCATATGCATCAACAGTTGGAAGTTTAATGTATGCAATGGTCTGCAAAATGCCTGATATTGCACATGCAGTGGGAGTTGTAAGAAGGTACATAAAAATCCAGGAAAAGAACATTGGATGGCAGCGAGGTGGATTCTCAAGCATTTGAGAGGTACCACAAATCAAGAATTATGTTTTGGTGGTTCAAAAATTGCTCTATAGGGATATGTTGATGCAGATATGGCGGGTGATAGAGATAACAAGAGGATCACCACAAGGTATGTGTTTACTGTAGGTGGAACAACTGTAAGTTGGGTTTCAAAACTGCAAAGTGTCGTTGCACTCTCAATGATGGAAGAAGAGTATGTTGCTTCTACAGAGGTTGGTAAGGAAATGATTTGGTTACAAAGGTTTCTGGATGAATTGGGTAAGAAGCAAGAGTTGGGTAGGCTATACAATGATAGCCAGAGTGCCATACATCTTGCAAAGAACTTTGCATTTCATTCAAAGACTAAAAATATACAACACAAGTACCACTTCATACAGTTAGTGTTGGAAGATGGACAGTTGAAGCTGGAAAAGATACACACTAGCCAGAATCCTGCAGATATGTTAACAAAATTTGTAACTAGGTATCACCACATTGGACCCCATTTCGTAATGTGGCAGCAATCCCGCCCGTTTATGTGTGCCACCATGGGGGCCCTCGCGAGGTCCAGGCATTTTAAAATTGCCTTGTAAAATGTTGTAATTTTGTAGTCAATTTGGGTCATTCATTAGGTGGAAATTTTATAGTAGAAATTATGTTTAGCTTAGTTTTTTTTTTTGTTCCATAGATGGCAAGCCCTCGCTATATACAAGGGAATTGCCTTGTGTTTATGTAGATGTGTATTCTGAGTGAGGAAGAGAGAGGAGATTGAGAGCGAAGAGGGAATTACAACAGATCTGTTGTAGGTTGTATCTCTTCATTTTTCTGGATAATATGTGGATAATATAAAAGGAAGGACTAGTTGTTTCTCCGTGGAAGTAGCCCAAATTGGGTGAACAATGTATATCTGTGTCTCTCTTGTTTTATGTGTTTTTCTTTGTTTATATTTCTACAATATTTTGTGTTCTATTGCTCTGTAATATATAATTTTGTATCTTTTCTAGAGTTGGGGGACAACTTTGCAAAAAAGGAACTTATAAAAAGAGAAGGGAGGGAACATTTATTTCAATTAGTCATCAAATGGAAACATCCTTTGTGTCGACCTTGCACATGGAACTTGTCTTTTTCATTATCTCATAGTTTGGCTTTAGCTTTCCTAGGAGTCATACCATACATATGAGTATGTCAACTCCTTCGATTGGTTACTCTTCCAGTCATATGGAGCATGCCTTGATGCCTCCTGTGTCAACCATCCTTGTGTCAATTTTACTTCATCATCTCATGACTTCATCCATACATCACATCATCATGGTCTGTTCTAGGTTGATTAATGGGGGATATATCAAGGCCCTCCTTTGAAAAATATTCTCCTGTCGACTTAAGCTCATTATCCAGGAGCTTGATCTAGGAACCAGTAGTACCATGGAGCTTGCAAACTTTAGTGGCAGGCTTCCTCACAATCCACATTGGGTTTACATCATTGGCTATTGATTGGTCGAGTTCACTGGTGTTCGACGTCAGCTCATATATTCACACTTAGTGGATTGTACTAGGTACCTTGGGGTCCATTTTCCTCATTGGTGGATTCCATTGCGTCTATTATTGGTTTACCTCATTGGCTAGTAATTAGGTGGTTTCTACCATTCTTGACATCAGTCGTACCATTAGGGTTATGTCAAAGACCCTGGGTTAGGGACATCTCACTCTTATATAGTACCCTTCCTAGGCTATGTTGGAGTTATGTATCATTTATGTACTTTGAGGGCTATCTACACCACTTCTCTCCTTGTCATGTTTCCATAGTCCTACTGATGTATACTATGACATAGATCCACATTGTACTTGTTGGTGTTATGCTCTATTTGTTGAGTCACATGGATCCACTGTGTATTATTTATGTCCATGTCCTAGCATTTCATGTCATGGATTCATAGTTTATTTTACAGCAGCCATGTTCAATATCTTCTTATGACTAAGCATTGGTATGCTTGCCTCGACAATGCTATCATCAAAGTTGAGACTTTAGCACTTGAGTTCCTCTGATTCAACTTTGCAGTCTTGGCTCCTTTATCTGATTTTGAGCTTTGAATATTACTGTAATGCATTTCGGCCATCATTTTCTCTTTTGACCTCACGCATTAGGGGGAATTTGTTATAACCCTATTTTCCACTCCATTATAGTGAGAGAAACCCAATATTAATTTATCTTAGTTGTTAGATAAAATGCATCCATTTTCATGTTTTATTTTCCTTATGTGAGATTTATCCCATGATAAAAGGGTCAAATTACATGATCGAGTTATTTCTCATAATTAATTTGCCAAAATATTATAATTATGACATAATAAATATTTCATAATTGAGATAATTTAGATAATTGAGAAAAGGCTCAAAATTGTGAGAAAGGTTTCTAGAGTTTTCCATTCCCAAAGAGATCAACTTGACCCACTTGTGTATGAGTTGGCTAGGGGTCCATTATTGTAGAAGTTTCATAACTTCTCAAGCCCTAGGTATCTAGATACATTCTTCCAAAGGATGGAAAGAGCCTATATAATCTCACCAAGAGGAAAGGGGGATAGATATAGTATCCACACTATAGCGTGAGAACTCTATTGTATTGGGAGAGGAGACCATCCTATAATCTTGAGCAGTGGATCCCATTTGTTGAAGGTATAATTGTAGAATTTTATTCATGATTAATATAAATCTATGATCCTTCCATGCTTTTACATGTTTGTAGTAGTTACATATATTCATTCTATAATGTTTTGAGCTCACAATCTTTTGAGGAAGATCACTTGTCATACTTGAGTGTTTGTGGCTATGTTTAGGTGTTGATATCAAGTGCAGGTGACATAGCTTGCTTTAGTGGAGCACGAGGATTCTGCTACAAATTCAAAACCCTTCACCAACCTGCGAGGTGGCGAGGTGAACACTCTTTCCTTTATATCATCTAAAACCGTTTGCTTGCTACATGTTTGAGCATGGGGTTGGGATTTGATTGTCCATCTATTAACCATTTCTTCTCTAGTTGTATGGTGATATTATTTAGGGCTCAAGATCACGGAGCAATAGCTCCTTGCATGTAAATTTCATTGCAACACTCACTTGGTGGCCTGGTACCACCTTCGTTTAAACTTCTAGAATTTCTCATACATACTACCATCCTCCTTGCCATACAAATTATGGAAATTAACTAGCTAGACCATTGTGTGGTGGAACATAACATTATCCGATGCAGTTTATGAGACAAGTGATACTTTACAAGACAAGTGATACTTTTTTAAAGAGACATACTCATTTGTATGATTTGTTATCGAGCCAGACTAAAAAAATATTTTTTTTATTTTCCATTTTTAATTCATCTAAAACTATATTTATTCAAATATAAAAAGATTTCTGATTAAAATTTACATATAACAAGTTCTCGCTACATTTGAAAAAAATAGTGCTTGCCACACTTTATATATATATATATATATATATATATATATAATATATATATATAATAATTTCGTGCCATTTTTAATTCATCCAAAATTATGAAAATCTGAATGCTTGTGGAAACTTGACTTTTATATATATATAACTTATTTTTATTAATTTCTTTAAACAAACACACAACATTAAACTTAATTAAGCAATAATATATATTTTAATAAATAAAAATAAAAATATATTAAATTTAAAATTAATACAAAATAAAATATTTGAAACTAATAACAAAAAAGTTAAAGTAGAACTAATAACAAAAAAGTTAAAATATTCTACTTATATTGATAAAATATTATATAAAATAAAGTTTAAAACTTTTATAAAAAATAATGTAAAATTTTAAAACATTTGGTTTATTTTTTAATTTAAAAATATTATACTAAAAATTAAATATAAAATTAATTTTCAAAATATCATTATATATATAGTTGATTGAGGGTAGAATAGATACTAATAGATTGCCTTTTTTTGTTAAGTCACTTTGTGGTATAAAAGCTATGTGTTCAACATTATTATCTATGTTAAGGGATGATGTGGGGTGGTGATTTTTTGAGCGACTACTATTGAAGACACAAGTTAAACATGCTAGTCATCTCAAGACTCACATAATCTAACAAACCAAAAAAAATGATTTTTTTTTATTAAAATATCTTTTTAAGTAACCAAATATATTATAATTAAGAGTTAAAAAATATTATTAACTAATATTTTGATTAATAATTAATTTATAATAATAAATAGTCATTATTAATTTTAATAAGTAATTATAAGATATGATGACATATTATTTTATAATAATAATAATAAAATAATGCATGTGTTGAGTAATATGGAATATGTTTTATTTTAATAATCTAAAATGAGATGGCTATGACATATGATTTTTCTAATTAAAAGTTAGAGATAATAATAAATAATAATAATAATAATATAATGTATGGGTTGAGTAATAAGGAATAGGTTTTATTTTAATAATTTAAAATGACATAGTTATGAGAGATGTTTTTTCTAATTAGAAGTTAAAGATTGTGTAAAAGTTTGAATTCTTTTAAAATTTGGTTGGGTTAAAGATAAATATTTTAGATATATGATTTGGTTGGTCCCTAAGTGTCTTACTATATTTAAGGATACCAAGTTGAGATATTTAAAATGGGAAGATTTATTCTCATTCCTCATCTCCAGAAGCTTCTCAATTTAGTTGTAAAGCATGGCTTCCCTAAGCTTTGGACACAAAGCCTTATTGTACCTATCTTCAAAAATGGGGAGAAAAGAATTCCCTCTAACTACAGGACCATTATGATTAGCCACATCCTAGCCAAGCTTTATGGGATCATTTTAGAAAGGAAGCTTAGCCTTTGGCTTGAGAACCAGGGTAATAAGGCTAAAGGGTAAGCTAGTTTTATGAGACATCACTCGATTTTCGACCACCTTGTCACTCTCAAGATCATTGCAGAAGAATGTCGCAATAGTAAAACTGATCTCTTCTGTTGTTTTGTGGACTTCATAAAATCTTTTGACATTGTCCCTAGAGATAAGCTCTTGGAGAGACTTGAAGAGATCATGGTTCCTCCTGAACTGAGGATTGTTGTGATCCACCTCTACGAAACTGTCATTACGAAGCTTAAGACCAATGAAGGGTAGTCTTAAGAAATTAAATGCAATATTCGGGTTAAGAAAGGGTGTCCCCTTTCCCCTACCCTTTGATCTGAAATCATCATATGTTAAAATTTATGTAGAATTGATTGGCCATTATTGAATTGATTGTTAACTGAAAGTGCAGAAATCGAGGAAACTTCTTGAGAAGAAAGACTTTACGAAAGTTGATTAAACATAAGTAAGATGCATAACAGAAGTGAAAACAATAAAAAAACAGTGATACCAGATAGCGAAATTGATTACAGAGTTCGTCCCTGATGGACTACGTCTTTGGGTCCACTTTCAAGGTGGGCGACCACTTTATTAGGATTGAAATAGAAGAGGTGGATTACACAGAGATTTGACCAAACTGAATGTGCTCACAGGCACTTCTGGTCAATATCAAAGGCGCTCTCTAAACCAGCTTTCCAACGCCTATCATGGTTCACAATTCTGACTTTGGATGCTCCTGTTACACTAAAAACAAAAATAGCCTCCAACCTCTAGAATCTACTTACAAAAACCAAAATCACCAATATCTTCACCATGAATAAAAGGTTGACTTTATAGTGAAATAGGTTCATGTGAGGCCCCTCAAGGTTAGATAGGCATGAATGGGTTGCTTTGAATGCTTAGAGGGTCGAGTCATGTCTCATTATGACACCTAGGGTGAGAGGTTACATGGTGGTTTATTAATAAACACAAAAACCTCAACAAAACCTATAAAAAGAATTTATATTATAACTGAAATTGTTGGTGGCTTGTTAACTGGGCAGAGGAGGTTGACTATCCATGTGAATAGGTTGCGGCTTAACCTCCAACTGCCACCTCTACAGTCTTCCCTGGCGGTTCTGGCCACCAACGCTCTAACGGTTACATATTACCGTTCACATGTGAACTTGACTCCCCATGCAGTTAAGGCTCGACGGTGCTCCACTATAAACTCTAACTTTGTGGTTAACCCTTTTGTTCACATGTTATGGTTACTCTGCTGTGGTGAAGGATGGCAGTTAGGAATTGAGTTAAATAGTTATCTGTTGCGATCAAGGCTAACTCTGACTCTGCTCACATGAACTGTAGTTCTGCTGCAGTCTCCTCCGTAGTTAAGACTCTGGTATTGTTTTATAATGTTTTATATGTTTATAACATGACCGAGAGTATTACATGGGTTTTAGACTTAGGACATTGGGTTTTATGTATTGTGTTAATACATAGATTTGTAGTATAACATGTTTGATAGGTTTAGGACTAGGCGTGTAGGTATTTTAACACATAGTTTGTAATACAATGAGGGTCGATAGGTATAGGATGAGGGTTTGGCCCTTTTAGCATAGGTTTTAATGGTTTTCTAATGAATTTTGAATGTTTTACATTAGGTTCTAGGTTTATGGTTTTACATTACGTTTTTAAAATACCCATTTATGACCTAATGTCAAAAGGTGACATTAGAAACATTTGTCACATGACGACAAACCTATCAACATCAAAAATTGTGAAGTGGATGACAACCTCATGTCACAACCCAAATCCTGTGAGGAAAACGATAAGCACATGTCGTCAACCAAATCCTGGCGGAACTGAAAACAAACACATGTCGACAACCAGGTATAAAACCATATCAATTAAACACCATGAAAAACCATAGACATCACCTGAACAACCTGGACCATAAACAACACTATCGAAACTGAACGAAATTAAACTGAATGCTGATGACAACACTAAACATTGATGATGAACCTCTGTAATTGATCTAATGAGATCCTCCTAGATCAATCCAGTCCACTTGAAAGCTTTTGGACCACAAAAAGTTTGACTAAACAAATAGTCGATGAGGGTAGAGCTCCCTCACTTTCCACCTTGACCTGATGATGTACCAATACATTCGATCAATCACCTGCAAGTGATGACCCTGATGATGCTAACCATGGCACTTTTTGAGTCGATGACCTATTCCATCCATCTGCAATATGAACAACTTGCGATGATGGTCAAACAAACTATTATAAACATGGTAGTTGATTTCTTTCCATGAAATACCATGAGTTAGTGATTCATAATCATCTTTTAAAACAATATCTATAGGATATTGTTCAATACTATTGACATGTATTAATAATCTATTTTGTGGAATGACAAAGACAATCAAAGATATTCTTGACATCAAACCATCTATACTTTCCTGATTCCTAATTACTAAGTGAACTTGCTGCAACTTAGTTTGTCTTTGAAAGTATTGAATTAGCTGTTGATTTGTTTGAATCACTTTTTCCTTATTCATTAAATGATGTTTTCATTGATTAACACTTTCCCTTGATGCATAAGTTTCCCTTAAATACTTTGACATTTCTTTAGAAAAGGCTTTGAGATGAAAACAAATAGGTTCCCTCTCCACTTGAAAAGAGGTTTCCAAACTATTTGAAACATGAATTGGTGACACAATATAATAGAAATTTAACACTAACTTTCCCCAATAGTGACATGTATCCCTGTAACTGTTAATTTCCAAGTATGGATTGAATTGATTCATTCTGGTATTAGGAAGAGGAACTTTATGCACAAATTGTAATTCATGTTCTATTCCCTGCTTATGACTAAGATGTTTGGTTTGACATAGAACTAGAATAGTTTCTATTTCCTTGATCAAACTATCTTTAAGCTGAGACTCAGAACCTGAACACACATCATGTTGATTCTTATGTTGTTCCTTTACAGACATGATTAAAAATATTTTATTTGAACTTATTAATCACTTCATCTGATTAACATTAACTAAATTCAAGTGATTTTTACTTTGATGTGCCTTGACGATAAATTCAACCCCATCGTTCTTAAGGTGATATTTATGCTCTCTCCTTTAAAATACTACATCATGACCATAAAGATAAAGACTTCCTAAGACAACTCCACATATGTCTACTGGAACCACATCTAATTCCACTTCATCAATGTAATTAGATGTAATGGAAAATCTTAATCGACATTGTTCGGTTACTTTTATCTGAGTTGATTTATTTAGCCATCCTAATGGGTAAGGTCTTGGAAGGTTCTGTGTTTCCAAACCCAAACTCTTAACTAAATATTCAGATTTTAGATTGGCTTGTGATCCACTGTCAAACATTGTATCTATCTTTGCGTGCCTAGAAGTTATCCTTATGTTAAACAATTCAACTCTTTTATCCTCATTTGAAGGATTTATGTTTGATGAAGATGAAATAGTTTTTGAACTTGAAGAAGTGTCAGGAGTTTTACCTGTCGTAACCATAGCATTTATTCTCCTTTCATCACCTGAATCTGAACCTAGATCTTGCTGGACCGTTGTAATTGCCTTCTTTTGATCCTTCTCCTTAAGGAACTTTTTGGGCTTAAGTTATAGATGAAGTTTCCAACACTTATATTCATCATGAATGATTCTTTGGAAATGAGAACAAGTAGGTCTCTCCTTTTGAGCTATCGTTGATTTCTTTCTCTTCGAATTATTCTTCCCCTTATTGTCATTGGAATCTTTGATTTCCAACTCTTTGGACGATTGGGATGAAAGCTTGAATGGTCTACCACCTGATTCAATATGTATGGCCTGAACACACCCTTCATCAAAATCATCAGGATTAAACATCAACAATGTATGCTACAAATATGAATGTAAATTGTCAATGTATTTTAATAAAGTTTCATGTGTATCCAATGAAATACCAAGCACCAATGCTTTATTTCTGAACTCCTGATTAAACTCCTGAACACTTTTCCCTTTACCTTGCCTTAGATGCTTCCAATCAATAACAACTTGTTGTATGTATCCCAGAGGATAGAACTGTTTCCTAAGAGCTTTTACAAACTTAGACCATGAAGAGATGACTTTTCCTTTTCACTTTACATCTATCTCAGTTTTACTTTCCCACCAAATTAAAGTTGTTCCCCCCCATTCTAAGTGTAGCTAACTGAATATTCATTTTATCATTAGAAATGTTCTAAATACCACAATACACTTCTAACTGCTTAATCCAATTATCTAACTTTTCAGGATTTAGCTTGCCATCATAAATAGGTAACTCAAATTTCACATCAAGTTTCAAAAGAGATGTTTTTTTAGGTTTCTTTTCTTTTTCAAATTCTGCACTAGAAGAAGAAGAAGAAGATGATGATGATGATGGATGATGGAGGTGAAGGTGGTTTATCAACCTTGCCTTTACCTTTTTCCTTCTTCGATGTCTTTGAAGAATAATTTGTATCTCTCACCTTATTGCCTTCGTACAGTTCTCCCTACAGTTGCTGCATAGTCAACAATGCTTGCTGAAATTGTTCATCACTCATCTTAGTTTCAGTGTTTCCACCTACATCAGATCCTGTCATGGTCGACTTATGAATGACTCATCACTTTCCAATCTCTGGATCAATCTGCTCAAGGATTCCTTCTCCACGTTGCGACTTTAACCTGGTTAACATTCAATTGAAAATTCTACAAATGCAACTTGCTCTGATACCAAGTTATATGATTTGAAATGTTCATATGTTAAAACTGATATATAATTGATTAGCCATTATTGAATTGATTGTTAACTGAAAGTGCGGAATTCAAGGAAACTGCTTGAGAAGAAAGATTTTACGAAAAATAATTAAACATAAGTAAGATGCATAACAGAAGTGAAAATAGTAAAAACACAGTGATACCAGATAGGAAAATTGATTATGGAGTTTTTCCATGATGGACTACGTCTCCGGGTCTACTTTCAAGATGGGCAACCACTTTATTAGGATTGAAATAGAAGAGGTCGATTACATAGAGATTTGACCAAAATGAATGTGCTCATAGGTACTTGTGGTCACTATCAAAGGATAGCTCTCTCAACCAGCTTTCCAATGGCTATAATGGTTCCCAATTCTGACTCTAGATGCTCTTTTTACATTGAAAACAAAAATAGCCTCCAACCTCCAGAACCTGAATACAAAAACAAAAGTCACCAATATCTTCACCATGAATAAAAGGTTGACTTTATAGTGCAATAGCTTCATTTGAGGCCCCTCAGGCTCAGATAGGAATGAATGGGTTGCCTAAAATGCTTAGAGGGTCAAGTTCTATGTCATTGTGACACCTAGGGTGAGAGGTTACATGGTGGTTTATTAATAAACACAAAAACCTCAACAAACCCCATAAAAAGAATTTATATGATAACTGAAACTGCTGGCAGCTTGTTAACTGGGCAAAGGAGGTTGATTGCCCATGTGAATAGGTTGTGGTCTAACTTGCAACTGCCACCTCTGTAGTCTTCCCCAATGGTTCCGGCTACCAACGCTCTGGTTACATATTACTATTCACATGTCAACCCGACTCCCCACACAGTTAAGGCTCGATGGCGCTCTGCTGCAAACTATAACTCTGCGGTTAACCCTTCTATTCACATGTTATGGTTACTCCGCTGCGATGAAGGATGGCAGTTACGAATTGAGTTAAATAGTTATATGTTGTGGTCAAGGCTAACTCTGACTCCGCTCACATGAATCACGGTTCTATTGCAGTCTCCTCTGTAGTTAGGACTGTGGTATTGTTTTATAATGTTTGATATGTTTATAACATGGCCGAGAGCATTACATGGGTTTTAGACTTAGGACATTGGGTTTTATGTATTGTGTTAATACATAGTTTTGTCGTATAACATGTTTGATAGGTTTAAGACTAGGTGTGTAGGTATTTTAACACATAGTTTGTAATACAATGAGGGCTGATAGGTATAGGATGAGAGTTTGGCCCTTTTAGCATAGGTTTTAATGGTTTTCTAATGCATTTTAAATGTTTTACATTAGGTTCTAGGTTTAGGGTTTTACATTATGTTTTTTAAATACCCATTTACAACCTAATGTCACGAGGCAACATTAGCAACATTTGTCACAGGACGACAAACCTATCGACATAAAAACCTGTGAAGTGGATGACAACCTATCGACAACCCAAATCCTGCAAGGTGAACGACAGACACATGTTGTCGACCAAATCCTGGCAGAACTTATGACAAACACATGTCAACGGCCAGGTACAAAACCATATCAATTGAACACCATGAAAAACCATAGACATCACTTGAACAACCTAAACCATAAACAACATTGTCGAAATTGAACGACATTGAACTGAATGTTGATGATGACACTGAACAGTGGCGATGAACCTGTGCGACTGATCTCATGAGATCCTCCTAGATCACCCTTTTTGGTATTTACATCGATAAGCTAGAAGAGTGTCTGGAAACTGTAGGTTACAAGGGCACTGAGCTTCCTGGTATAATCATTACTCATCTCATGTATGCTGATGATATTGTTCTTCTTGCAAAAAACCATAATGACCTAGACAAGTAGCTTAAGACTTTTCATTTCTACTACTCCAAGATGTGTATGATGGTTAATAATGACAAGACTAAAGTCATGATCATTAAATCCAAAAAAATCACCCATGGTAGTTTCGTCTATGATAATCATTTTTTAGAGTAGGTTTCTTCTTATAAATATTTGGATATTGACTTTCCTCATCATTTCAACTAGAATTATAGCACCGAGAAGAGAATTATTAGAGGTTGGAAAGCTTATTATGAGCTTGAAAACAATTGTAAGTCGGTCGATCCTTACATTTGTTGTAAAAAAGGTTTCTCTTTGAGACTCTCGTCACCCCTCTTATCTTATATGGATGTGAAGTTTGGGGTTGTAGTATATCTAGAGATTCATGGACAAAGATTGAGATGATCCAAAAGAAATCCATAACCTATAACCTCAAGATCAAGGGAAATAATCCCTACCCTATCCTCTTGATCAAAGTTGGTTTGTCCCCCATTGAAAGTACAACTATGTTTAGATATCTGATGTATAAGAAGAAGCTTTACAACATGGAATCCAAGAGGCTCCCAATAATTGCTTCTAACTTTAGTCAAAACCCGCACATATGCCTCAAGTCCTGGTGGCATAAGGATGCCCAGCCTTGGCTCAACCTTTGGGGGATTAAGGAGGAGATCATCTTGGGAAGCAAGCATAGTATCAAAGATACTATTACTTCCACTTTTAAGGACAAGATGTGGGAAGATAAGGAGCTGGAGGGTAAAATGAAGTTAAGATACTATAAGGAGGTGATCAATCCCACCTTTGATAATCAGAACTATCTCTCTATGTTGACCAACACTAAGGAGAAAATAAACATCACTAGCGTAAGAACTAATTCTCATGAGCTTCGAAGTGAGACCGGGTGGTGATCTACTCCCAAGACTCCCTTGGATGATAGAATCTGTTAGATTTGTGGTACTAACAAGGTGGAAGATGAAAAACACTTCCGTTTAGACTGCCCGGCTCTTACTCACATCCACTCTCAATTCCCTATCATTAGCCACACCTCCTGTTAGCCTCCTGCTGCAGCAGGTTACTCATATTTCATGATTGACATTTTTACAGGCCAAATATGTCATACTTTTCATGCTGCAATGCTCCATATTCGCTAATAGACACCAAAGAAGGAGTCCATGAAAGTGTGCTAGTCTAAGTTCAACTGCTGCATTGAAATTTTGAAGAGTTGTTCCAGTTTTGTAGAATTTTCAGCTAAAGGGAGGTCCAAACAGCTTAATCTTGGTCTCCCTAGGTTTCAATTTCCTGTCTTAGAATATAGAGAATGAATAATCTGTCCAAATAGCTTAATCTTGGCAGATTCTTAGATAGGTAGAGAAGAAAGGGTGCTCAAAAGTCTAATCTGAGCCCCTGGAAGAAATAAGTGTAGATATAGATAGGAGGACAGTGCAAAAGAAAAAATTGAAAAGTTGGGTCTGCAAGTCTAAGTGCACCCAAAACAAAAGAAGAAAAAATGCTAGGTAAGTAGGCTGGGTAGATAATTTTGAAGTTGCAAGATGTTGATTTGTGATCAGTTTTGTGTTTTCAAGTGTTATATCTATTCAAATCAGTATTGCAAGGCAAGAATCCTATGAAGGAGCTCAAGCAAGGCATGACTAACTTCCCCTTCTTCCTCTTCCCTAAATCATTTACTAACTACCCCTAAAGAGGTCAAGATCTACTTGATATCTCTTAGTTTCATCATTTTCCATATCATTTGCCTTGGTAAAGATTTTCTTTACTCAAGGAGGGTCCATACTTTCTCTACAAAGTTCTATCTCCCCTTTAAAGCCTAAGGTCTCTGAAACTTAGCGCTTTCTTGTCATTTTCATATTAACTCCTGACATTATTATGTAAATCCCTATCTATTTCCCTTCCCCCTACTAAACTATGGTAATAATTCCCCTATGTAAATATCCCCTCCCTCTGGTTGAAACATAACCATAAATATCCCCTTGGGAATTACTAAGTTCACCTGGATCTTAGTAAGAACCCTCATTTCTGCATAAATTTCCCCTCCGAGGTGCTTGGACTCCTTCCAAAACACAAAAAACCCCCTTCCAAATGCATTCACCCACCCCCGTGCATCACATTTTTGGGATTTATTAATGTTTGATTAATAAATAACCAAAGCGCCAAACATATTAATCGCTAACCTAAGATCCAAACCCATCCGCAGCCACAAATATTAAAGTTTAACGCGGGCGTTGTTTCACTAAAACCCGTGCATCTTCCCCTCCCGTTCACCGTCGGATTAGCCCTCCCAGATCTGACGACCCTCGTGCATATCGGACGCCCTTTTGTGATGGTTAGTTAGCACCCGATGTCCGACGGTTTTGCCGACATACACAGGGACAGCTGGCAGCATCCCATTGCATCGGGCCGCCCCTGACAAATACCACTTCCGTACTAAAGGCAGTTCGATGCAATCCAAAAACCGCCCTCCCTTTACGTGATGTGGGCATGATGTCATCTCGACATGTCACCCTGCCACATCGACTCCACCTCACCCCTTCCTGCCTGCGTCGGCCTCTTGCCATCGTACCGCCACATCATCACCCTGCCTTACTGCCACGTCACCCTGCTGATGTCATCATGCTTACGTTATCACCGTACAAGAGGGTCCCACTGCTGACGTCATGCTGACGTCATCCACCGTACCACTGATGTCATGTTGACGTCACCAGCTAAAAAATGTGCAAGTGAAAAAATCAAACTTCGAAAGCCCAGAATGAGAAACAGGGGTAGTGTTCGATGCACGATTAGTGCTTAGCGCTAATCGCGCATCGCTACGGGAAATGGGCCAAAGTGGGGAATCTTTAGGGAATCTTTTGATTCCTTAGCCATTTTTGCACCGAAAAAGGCAGAAAAAGCCCGATTTTGCAAATTTTAACGTATCAGAAGACATAGAGAGACCCGGTTCAGAGGTTAAAGAGTATTAGAGCAGATGTGAAGCCAAAAACTATGTCAAAGAGTATCAGTGTTGCGGCGAAGTGTATCACCGAAGATCTTCTCAAGGCTCGAGACGAATGAAGCATTAAAATAAAACCTTTAAAGTCAAGAAGGAGTTAAGGATCCATTCAAAGCTCATCAACACAAATGACTGCACAATTAAAACCCACAAAAGATCAGTGGATCAGAACTCAATGCACAGTTATTACAGGAGCACTGCACGAAGCCATAGAGGACACCACATTAACTCACTTTTGATCCAGCTCCCTCTGGCACAGCCCAAAGAAGACTTACTTGGATTTAATTCCAACATAAGATAGGTTTTAGAAAGCTTTTTCCCGCAGACCTGTTTAGGTCAGTTGTAATAAATATTTTTAGATTTTTTGCCTATAAAGACATCCCTGAAACATGTAATAAAGGTTGGTTGGTTGGTATTTGTTGGTTTGAGGTTTTGCTTAGGCAGAGACTCGCACTGTATATGTGATAATTTCTATAATCAAAGATTGCTTAAGAGCCCGGAGAATGAACTGTGTATTGTGTTTGATTCGCTAAAGAGTGACTATGGAATTCCTGTGTTTCTACATGATTCAATAAGTGTTCCTTAACTCTGTTTAGATTTTCATGTTTGTTTTATCATCTATGTTTCATCATCTAAAATTACAGAAAGGAAGAATAGTTTAGGATTTGCTTGGCAGCACCTTATGCTCAATTTCTGTGATTTTTGCATGTTTTCATCAGGAATAGTTATGAATATGCATACTTAAATGATCATGTTTACACTGTTTCTTTCACATATGAATGTTAGTTTAGGAATTCTTAACTTCTCCTAGACAACCATTCATTCACCTCCCTTCTCTGTTCGCTGATGAGAGATTCTTAATTGCCTTTCATTTCTGACTTTCATCCCATCTTTTCAGCTATCGGTATTGTTTCATGTGTAGCTATCCTGCTCTATAATCCTCTTGTCACCAAGAAAACGCAACAGCCAGCCTTAATCCATGACTCCATGCCCAATGGTTTGAAACTTATTACCCTATGCGTGCCTCTTTGCTTGAATGCAACTTCCCTCCATTCAAACTCCATCCAAACTCAAACAAAACCCACTGAACCCAATAGCTAGCCTAAAATCATCATCAAACAAAACTAAATCATTAAGAGAGAGCCCTCTCTGATTGCAGGTGGGCTAGAACCTACAATCCAAAGATTGGTTTATGGTTACCTCGGTCGTATCCCTTCAGGAGCTTAGGGACAACCTGAGTGATAACACCTCCAATCTTCTTGACTTATAAGTTTCCCTTCTCCTTGATCATAGAAACAAGATTTTGAAGAATGAAAATTAGACTTTCTTTTCTCGAAGTTCGATGGACCACATTGATCTTAGTGGATTTTAATCATCATCATCATCATTTAATTAAACATCTCATTATATTATTATTTTTTATTTTTTATTTTTTAAACTTTAAATCAAAATACACAAATTTAGATTTCTTAACATTCAAGTTTACAAAAGAAAATTATAAAAACAAATAAGTCAATTATTAGCTTTAGCATCCTACTATATTATTGGAAAAGTTTTGATTTCTTAAAATTTGAATTAATGTGCCAAAATTTAGATCTCCTAACATTTAGGTCCATGAACGAAATTTATGAGGACAAATAGGTCACGAAAGTTATCAGGATAATTAGGTCATTTGACATGAAAAACTATTCGCGTTGATTAACATTCAACATTTAAGTATGCTATAATTTACTTTACAAAATTGCATATTTTTTTTTTTCTCTGCAAATACTAACTTCTATTAATGGAAAGGCAAAATATTTTTACATATGAGCGAGGCATTACAGTACTCGACAAACCAGAACTGTCCCATTACAGATATAAGCTGGGGAAAATAGTTACAGAGTGCATGAGACCAGAGAGCATACATAGAGAGAAACATGCGTCGGCGAGAAGGAAATCCGAGCCACTCCAGAGACACAAAAAACATTGCAACCCAGCTAAAACAGAGTTATCAAAATCCCATCTCGGAGCTACAAACCAGTAGGACAATTGCACAAAAAACCGACCATAAGTCTGAGACCTGAGCCGAAACAAAAAGAGACATTCCCAGGAGTCGTTACTTCTCTTTTGCTGGATCATTATCCTTCTTCTCATCCCGAGCAGTGTCACCATGCTTAAGACCTTCATTACCACTTAAGTCGCTGTCAGGGTTAGTTATGTCATGTTCCGCTTCGCCATGAGTTTTGTCCTCAGCTGCAGGTACAGTGTCATCTAGAGGAGGAAGATTTTTGAGAAAAGCCTCCTGTTCCTCTTTCTCTTTTTCCCAATTTTCCTTGCTGTCACTGTCCGAGGAATTGTCACTGCCAAGAGAGGGATCAGGGGCAATGCAGGTCAAGGGGGAGACAAGGTTTTCCTCTTTCGAGAGCATAAGGGTGATGTGTGCAGTTACCAAGGGCCTGTGCAGGTTACTTTGGAACTTGAAGTGCGTTGTTTGAAAAACACTAATTGGCTTGGGTTTCCGACCAGAGCTAACAAACGGCCCAGCTTCATGGGCGGGGGAGGGACTGAATGGTTCCGCCACTGTTTCCAGGGAAAAACTAACTGGAGGATGCAGATGGTTGTCACGACGTCCCCCAGAACGATGCCTTTTGCCAAAACGAACCATTATACCAGAACGAAGGTAGGTCTCTAAAGGGCTATGGACAGGATGACCACCAGGACAAAGACAGGTGAAGCAAGAGGGATGCTCAACAAAGCTATCAACCAACACCACCAAGCTATCGACCAACACCACCGAGCTATCTACCAAGACAACCACGAAGATAACAGACATATACAGAGTGCAGAAATTCAGAACAGGGGAGAAATTACCCTTGAGAGAAATGTCTGTGAGCCTGCGGCAATGCCCCGAATTTACTCCATCACCCACCACTTCCGTCAACCTTGCAAGATTACCGCACCACAGAGCACATCGCTGGGTGAGAAAGCCGTGGATCGGCATGGTTATAACAGGAAGAATGTTGCATCAATCGACGCAGGACATAAATGCAAATCCCCTTCCCAATCTTGCATTAATAACCATTCTCCGCTCACATGAATTGACGTCCCGGGAGGCCACGCTGCTCTACAGCTGGCAGTACTAGGTATTAACTGTTTGCATGGAGAGCTGCGCTAACACAACTGCCACCGAGATCTAGGATACAAAATTACCTATTTGGTTTACAACATATTATCTAATTGAAACCCCAAAATGTAATAGTGTGACTCGATTTTCGAATATCAACTATGGAAAAAAAATAAAACAATATGAAAATAGATTATTTATGCTAATTATTTAAACTTTGCTGAAGAAAACTCCAATTTCCTACTGGACCGGCCTAGGGCAACGGAATAAAGAAATAACACAATGCAAAGTACACATAGATTTGCGTAATGAACGCCACATGTAAACGGACACGGCCAGGTGGACCCAGACACGTAAGCATATTTCCTCAATCTGCAATAGGGATGACGGTCGGCTGACACAGGTATCCAAAATAGAAAACCGTTGACTTATAAAAAGATTCAATCAAACTTATCTAATTCACATGGATATCTTTAAATGAAACCTGCTGACATTCGTTAAACCACTGACTTATAAAAATGGAAGGATATATACCTGAAATGCTGACATAATTAAACCATTGACTTATAAATATCGAAGGATATATACATGAAATGCTGAAATAATTAAACCATTGACTTATAAATATCGAAGGATATATACATGAAATGCTGACATTATATGCATGAAACGCTGACAATAATTAAACTATTGAATTATAAATATCTAAGGATATATACAGGAAATGCTGACAATAATTAAACCATTGAATTATAAATATCGAAGAATATATATAAATAGAAGTATATATAAATGAAATGCAGACATTAATTAAACCATTAAATTATAAATTTGGAAGTATATATATATGAAATGCTGACATAATTTAAATCATTGAATTATAAAAATGGAAGTATATACACACAGTTAATGTCATGTAGCTTATGTACAGATCCTGTAAAGTTTATGTCGTATTATTAATGACGTCAAACTCGCCTATTCAAAGTTTAACTTGACATGATTCGTTACGTTAAGGATAATGCGAAACTGTGAAATAATTGGCATCAGAGTTACGTCCTGGAGGACGTCAAATTGCAGCGCCGCCTCACCCCTGCACATCCAACGTTGGTATGTCAATCGCCGCTAAATTCGTCGGAGAGATTGAATGCAATGAATAATTATTGATGATGGCTCATGACGCCGAAATGACGACTTATGAATCATGACTACCGATGCCTCTGGAATTCACCTCACATTTTAGCACTGCAGATCTTCATGTCCAATCCTACTACAAGAACTATAAATAATTTGGCTTTGTTCAGGGTTGTCACTGGAATTTGCTCCTCTGGATCGCATCGAAGATAGGGAAATGTTGATTGCACATTTCATTTTTGGGATCCTAGGTGTGTATACTCACTCTCTCGAACAATATGGAGATTGTAAATTTCAGGAATATGTTTTATGTCGATAGCAATATGGAGATTGTAAATTTCAGGAATACGTTTTATGTTGGTTGAAAATTTTAAACATATTTAAGACGGTAGCTTTTAAAATATCTAAAAATATGTTTTGAATTTTCTCTTGATTATCAAATTCTAAAATATTGTCAAAATTTACCATAAACATAATGTCAACCTATTTCTTGATTGCAAGAAATTTGTTTCAGATTTCCTAATGTTTAATTTGTTTCTTTCATGACAGGGAACATCACTGCCCTGATACTCTTCTTTGTTCCTTTGTGAGTTTTCCCCAACTTAGGTCGTCATTTAATGTGAAAACTTATTGATACCCATATAATTCATAATTGTTTCTAGTTTATGATCCGACTGGTACTTTGCAGAATTACGTTCTGGAAGATTATTAAGAAGAAATCGACGGAACAGTTCTCTGGATTTCCGTATGTTTCCACCCTTTTGAATTGCTTGCTTTCTGCATGGTATGGCCTACCGTTTGTATCACCCAATAACCTTCTTGTGAGTACCGTTAACGGAGCTGGGGCCGTCCTGGAACTTTGCTACGCAATTGTGTTCATTTCCTATATTCGGGACAAGAAATACAGGGTAAGTATACTATTGATTAATGTTCAAAGAACTTAGTTACAGCGGTATTGCACATATTTTGTTTTTAGTTGGGTAGGGTTAAAGGTTTTGGTAGGCTGAACCTTGTGACATTTATAAAAAAAGGGTTAAATTTTTGGTAAGCTGGTCATTGCCTCATTTATGAGATATGAGATATAAGATAGTTGTTTTATCTGTTGAAATATTGTGGCAGCACATATGTCTTGTTTTGTTTTTATCTGGGTGGGTTCAAATTTACTATTATGACATTTATGAAATAAGGGTTCAAATTTTTAGTAAATCCATATTAATTTCTAGAGGTATTACTTATGTTTTTTTAGTTGGGTGGGTTCAAGTTTTTGGTAAGCTAAACCTTGTGATATTTAAGAGAAAGGGCAAGTTTTTAGTAAAACATTTATGAAATATGAAATAGTTGTTTTACCTGGTAAAATATAATTACAATATATATTTAGTTTCTTGTCTTTAAGTAAATGGATTCAATTTTTTTGTAAACTGACCTTTGTAACTTTTATGAAATAAAAATTCAAATTTTCATAAAATAATAAAATAATTATTCTATGCGGTTAAATAATGGCCATCATATATAGGAAGTTACCAATTTCACTAAATATATTATACTCATTCCTGTTATAAATATACACTTTATTGATTAATAAATTAGTTTTGAGGACGGTGATCCCATTTGAATGATGGTGGATGAACCAGGTGAAGATATTTGGCCTTCTGCTAGGTGTTCTCACTTTTTTTGCAATGGTTGCCTTGGTATCGCTCTTGGCACTGCACGGACGACCAAGAGAGTTATTTTGCGGATTTGCTGCTGCCTTTTTCTCCATATGCATGTACGGGTCTCCTCTGACAATAATGGTAAATCTCTCTATTTTCTCCTTAGCAAATCGAAAATAATTTTTGTAAAAGAATATTTCGGGGATTTTTAGAAAAATAATTACATTGTTACAAAGATTGAATGCATTTCAATCTTGTAGAGTTTAGGCTTCTGTGATCCATATCAAGTTTATGAAAAAATTTTGGGCGAAAATCACACGAGGAACCATTTGTCGACGCTTTTCGAACCAACTAGTGTGGTTCATCGTCAGATCTAGTTAATTCCAAACTCTTGGACAAATAGTTCCTCATGTGATTTTCGCCAGAAAAATTTCTCGCATTTCAATCTTATTAAAAATATGTCCATTCTATCCAAATCGATAAAAATAGATAGTTGCAAAGGTGAAGCAATTGTTTATACTTGAAGTGACCCGAAGCGTAATTTTGATGGTGTGCAGAGGTTGGTGATTAAGACGAAGAGCATAGAGTATATGCCGTTCTTCCTGTCTCTCTTTGTCTTCCTATGCGGCACTTCCTGGTTCATATTCGGCCTCTTGGGTAACGATCCATTCGTTTATGTAAGTTTACCAATAGCTACCTTACAATAATAGATGATAAATATCTTTGCACGAGAATTATAAACATTCACCTTCCCGGTATATTGGATAAACTATTTTTTGTTTCATGAATGAAGAAATCTCAGCATAAAGATATTTTATAAAGAATAAACATTGTATAGCTGGTAAAATTTTAGTTTAAATGTCCTACAACATCATTAAACATGACTACATAATAAATTGAAATGTTTTTAAGATGAACAGAATATAAACTGTAAGTATAATATTTTAAGTTCTGTGTATTATCCTCTAATTTCCACAAGTTCTCTCCATTAGAATCTATTGTATAAAATCATAAGTAAGAATAAAATAAATATCGTTAGGCATACCACCTTCAGTATTCTATTATATTCCCTTAGCTGCAACCTTTACCTTTGCAACCTAAAATCCTTATAAAACCCGAGTTTAGTTAACTCTATCTTAACATAACTCTAGGTTAACGCTATATTAATAAGATGGATTTCATAAATTTTTAAATAGATTTATTGATCCACAGGTACCAAATGGGGTTGGAAGTGCGCTCGGAGCATTGCAGTTGATTTTATATCTTATTTACAAAGACTGGAAGAAACCCAACAGTGATACATCGTCTCCTCATGCAGAAAAGGAGGGAAAGGTAGGTGTTGATCACATCAACGCAATGGAAATGGGATCTTATGGGCAGGAAAAAGCGGATAGTGCTCCTCATGAAAAATATGTGAATAGAAATCATACCGTAGCGCCAAGCACTGAGGTTGGGGGGAAGGTAGTAGCTTCATATATTATTCCATTCGAGACTTTTGAGTTCATAATATCTTAACAGAAGATATGTGAGATCTCTCTTTGGGTACTAACTTCTCTAATCTTCAAGGTAGATAGAATATAAGTATTGCAATACAATGAAGTCGTCATTAGTAAATAAGGTTTAAGGTTTATGAAGTTGTGCGAGTATAATTATTGTAAACAAGGTTTATGAGAAGGTTTTGAAAGTTATTTCTCATTCATAATGGTGGTATATATAGATATAAACCTTGTAAAAGATAGTCTTTTGGAGTCAATTGTAATATGAACTTTCTCCCATCATAGAGGTACTTGCAAAATTATTTCATATTAATAAAGGTATTTTGATTTGGTTTAGATATTCATAGTGTGCATTATTCTAATTCTTTTAGCAAAATATTTAGAAAAAAATTGTGTTTTTGATGTGAATATTTCTATTAGATACCATACAAGTGGTATAAGAACAATTTGGTTTATGTAGGATACGTGTTCCATCATATACTAAAATTTGTCATGTAGGGGAAGCATACATGAAAGTAGAGGCTTCACATGATTGGAAACCCTTTTAATCACTAGTGGTATTAGAAACTACAAAAGACTTCACATGATTGGAAACCTTTGTCAACACTTGTGGTACATTTTTAGTAATATTGCATGAGAGAACAATTTTACATGGAACATCACTTCCAAGTATCTAGGGTAAGGCATTCAAAAAGGACACTAAGGAATAATACTATCATTTACTTGGTTAATTTGATACTACAACTAAGGATATGATCACATCAACACATAAACATATTGGTTCTAGTAATATTGTTGGACCAGTAAGTATATTAGAGAGGTATAGAGTATGACAATACTTTTCCTTAGAACCCATCAATTCCCCACTCCTTGAGGCTATAGAAAAGGTGTTAAAAATTTTCACATTTAGTCTACGGAAATTGTGCTTCTTGCATCTTAGCTATGAAAGTCCTACACAATCTTCAATATTCATAGTTTGAGCATTTTATCATTGTTTACTTTTCAACTAGGAGAATAAAAAAATGTATAAAATTATCCCAACTAACCCCTTTATTTGGGACCTCTTGTAGCATATTATTTGCTTTTGAGTTGATCAAAGTGGTACCCATCTTTCACAAGTCCTTTTTTGTGTAGACCCAAGTGCAGTGTTTTTGCATGCCTATATCCCTTGGTTCATAATACTAAAATAATCATATCTATACAACTCTCAAGTAAGCTTTATTGTGTGGACTCACTCCCCTCTTACTCACCTAGCACTAGCTGCACCATCCCATCACCCCTTTTATTCACCTATCACTAGCTACACCATCCCATAACCCCTCTTACTTAACCATGTGCTAGATGAAAACTTAAAACCAACCCAAAACCAATATGGAATTACTTCCGTAGAAGAATCACCTTGAATACATGATCCTTCATCATTTTGTGTTAATTATAAATATATTAAATAATGGAAAATAAAGAGTTATAGATGGATATAGAGAGTAGATCTACTAATATGAAACCAAAGGTAGCATTAATTTTTTTATATACCTATTGCTCCTTAATGATAATTCATCCAACATTGGAGCTATGCATAGTGGTATCAAAGCATGTTAAACCCATTATTTTCCTCATTGAGTCTTACTCATTCTCCCATATGTTGATGTTGCCGCACCCGCCAATATGTTAGGGGATCTCCCCGGTAAGAAGTCCCAATTAGACCTCACATTGTTTGGTGTAGGTGTCCTAAAAATGGGTTGTACGGTAATTCCTTGACCACGATTTCGTATAGAGGCAAGTAAGATAACTCTGCTGGTAGAAAGGGTGTGACAGCAGTAGTGAGGCAAGGAATGTGTATGAGAGGTTCTGACACACGGTGTTTGAGATGAATGTGCCCCTTGGAAACCTGTGAAAGAACAAAGTGAAGAAAGGAACACACAAGAAAAGATGCATCACAACATGCAAGGTAAGTTAGTTAGCAATCCAAAGTGATGGTTAAACCAATAGCACATTTTAGAAAGATTCATACATACATAGACAGATAGTTATACATACATGCGTAAGTAAACAGATACATATATCATGTAGAGTATAGCAGATAGCATTGAATACAATACAACATATGCATGAAACGTGTTGTCTCTTGTCATATTAAGAAGTCTAAGTTTCAATCATACAATACATCCATGTCCAACCACTAGTTCTGACAGCGGGACGTTACAACCACAACCGCTTGCTCCTCCAAAGAGATGTACTAGCTCTACGTAGTAGAGAAGCCAAGGCTCGTTACAATACTATCCAAGCTCTCTCCAATATAGTCTTATCGGAAGCTTGGCTGACCAAAAGCCTTTGCAATGAGTTATGAGGTTCTATTTATAGAAAAGGGTGTGGTGACCCTTGACATTCCCCTTTGTGGCAGTTCATCTACCCTCATGACTCTTCATCTACTCTATGATTGTTACATCCAACTATTGACACTTGAACCTCCAATTGACAAGACGTTACATTACAATGCACATGTGCCCATGTGAGACAACATGGCTTGAGAAAGCCATGCAAGACATCACTGACACTTGGTCCATTGTGGTGAGACCAACTCTTTGCAATGCTTGTGATTGTGAAGGGGGTGAGCTAATGCCAAGATTGGTCGTCCATGATGGTGTGCATACGCTCCATGGTGACATTTTTCTGAAATGAACTCTTGCTTCCGTTGCATCTAGGTGCATTGGTGTGGCTCCTCCATCCAACTTGTCTAATAACATGTGCATGGTCTTCTTGGGTGTGGCCGAACCTGAAACACACTGGTGCATAGTGTCTGTGTTGATCTTCCAGTGTGTGTTGGTGGTCATGCACATCAGCTGTCAAACTACATGTTCAGCTCCAGTTGGACTTGCTTCTTGTATTTGCCTCGGTGAGTGTGTTGAATGGGTGGGATCATGTGCGTGCACACGATGACATGCATGCTGTTGAATTCCCTTGCATGTGATCAACAACATTGCTCACCATGTCTACTCTGTGCAAGCTTTTGGGATGGATATTTAACTTGTACGGGTGCAGTTTCATCCATGAGTGCATGTTGCGCCTACTGCTGTACCTGTTCTTGCTGCAACTCATTCTCTTGTCTATGCAACTCTTGTTCTTCCTTGAGTTGCTACTTGAGCACATGCAACTCCTTCTCTATTATGTTCTTTGCCTTTGCGTGATCTTCATATCACGTCGTCACCTCATAGCCTAAGTCTCCAAAGTTTATTTCACCACAAGTGCATCTTCTTGAGCTTGCAACTTTGTTTCGCCTCTCTGTTGTCAACAACCTTCCTCTTGCATTCGTTGCATCCCATATGTTGCCTTCAATTGTTTCTCATGATGTTATTCATTGTGATGCTACTGCCATCATATCTTGATGTCCTTGTCTACGAACACCTTGATGTCTTCATGGGTAGGAATGTCCATAGACACTTGATCGACTACATCCCCAGGTGTTCTCCGGAAGGTGTCTTCAACTCTTCTCTCTTGGAAACCATTGTACATGTATTGTAGGGAGGTAGATGAATACCTGCAACACCTGGGGACATGGCAACACTCATGGCAATCTGTCAGTCGAGAACCAAAATGAACTTGTGAACTGACTTACAACATACCTGTGTGACTGATCATGAAGGTTGCCCAATTTCTCCCGAGAGTTCGGAAGACTGAATACCAAGACTGTGCAAGACACAGTCCGAGTTTTCAGGAGACTGACTAACTACTGGAACTATGCAATGCATATTCTAGCCTCACTGTTGACTGCTTGAATTGTGTAATGCACAATCTCAGCTGGAAATGGTTGCACGCTCACTAACTGCATTGCACAATTTTCTGGGCCAGCAATCATTGTCCCTTAAAATTGCACAATGCAAGGCTGGAGGAATGTTACTAGGAAGAAATGCACATTTCCTAAGAGGAAGACAGAGCCTTCCCTCTCAGGATTGCGCAATGTTGTCTTGGTGAGGAAGAGTGCAGACCAAGGCTGCTGAGACTTGCCGATGAGAAACTGCAAGTGAATGGGAATGTGAATGCATGGCAATACTCAGTGTAAGCATAAGTGAATGATCATGCATGCAGACAGTGAAATAAAAATTCAAAAAATGGAACAACATGCATGCAGGTGAGGTGAGTCGTTGAATAAACGATCGTTCATGAAAAATAGTTTCATGCATGCGACAAGAGTGAGATGTTAATGAAAATCGAAACAGTGCTAGTACAAGCTAGCATGTATCAAAACGACAACAAACGTTCATTAAAATCAAGCAGACAACATTCATACGAAGTGAAACACAAAAAGCGGCAGAAATGCAACACAAGACATGAGAAGTGGGCTTACCCCAAAATAACTGAGATGAATGTGCTGACGACTCCTAGATGTAATGTGGGATGTCAGAGCTGGAAGGTTAATGTGAGTAATGAGTTATGCAGTGTCTGGTTCATGAGTTTTGAGAAAATCGAAGATGTGACATGCACGCCACAAATCTAGGAAGAGAGACACTTGTTGGGAGGTTTCTGAAATGATCCTTGCATGCAAACTCCAACTACTGAAAGTGGATCCCTGAATCAAGGGATGCCTTTGCATGCTACCTTGGGAGAATTATACCATGCATGCAAGTCAGTTTTTCTCGGTCCTCGAGGAAACCAGTCAACTCAACTGCACATGCAAGAGTTTGCTCAACTGCTGGGAGAAAATGCGCATTTCTAGAAGGGAGCTGGGCTAGCTTCCTAGAAGATTTGTACAATTTCTAGGTAGAGCAAATGACTACTACCCAGAATTGCACAATTTCTGGGTTGAGCAGCCATGCAGGGAAGAATTGTGCAATTTTCTCGATGAAGGTTGATTGGCAAAATTGCACAATTCTAGAGCTAATAGGCTACCAGACAGTATTGCGAAATTTCTGGAGGGACGACTAGTTTCCCTCCTGAATTGTGCAATATATTAAGGGACCTGCTCAGCCTGTAGCTCGACCAAGTCCGTAGGAACCACCTGTGAGGAAATGAAACAAGCTTTGATGGATAAGCTGTCATTCTACAAGAAAAACACTGAAGCTTGTGTACCTGACAAAGCAAGACATGTTGCTGTGAAAGGTTGGTAGGGAGGCTCCAAAATGAAGCTAAGGCAAAATTTTGGAGGGTGGTTGTAGCCACTACAACACTTGGTGACACACTAGTATAACTTCATCTCTCTGAATGGACCTTGTTCGTGAAAAAAAAGTCTAACACCTCCGGAAGTGTTGTTCAGTTCTCAATTCGTCTTGGTTTCCACACTTTCTTTATTGTAAGATGTAGCATCTGCTAAGATATTGGTCGATTGACACACATTCCAAGCCAATTCAACATAGTTGTTTCAATTGGGGTTGAGGGATATATTGGTGCACAAGTAGTATAGTCATCAAAGTCTTGTTTTCATCTCCAGTGTTGCTCCACTACCAGCAGGCCTTGACAGTACCCTGGCGGAGTCACATAGGAACACAAGGATGGCTTGTTACCAGCAAGCCTGTTCAGTACCCCGGTGGGGTTACTTGCATCATATCTCTGCACATGAGGCCTTTCTCTTCTTTTGCCTTATTCATTTTTCATTTTTTGAAATTTTTCATTTTCCATTTTTTCATTTTTTCATAACTATGCATAACACTTATTCATTTTAGAGGTGGAAGAGGGATCCTGACTTATTGAGAGCAGAAGAGGTTGTTCCCGTAGAGAAGTAGTTTATTATACCTCTAACACTCCTATTAAGGTTTTCCCCCTCACCTTACTCTACTTGACTAAGTTGACAAGGGTTAACCCAAAAATAACCAACTAGAGTAGGTGACACTAGTTAGCCGCAAGCGTTGTGTTGTCACCAAGGTTCACTTCGAACAATACATATTTTCCATTGATGTATCATGGACTGAAGACAAGTTCTTACATAAGAAAGCAGACAATAGATAACCAAATGTTGATAGTTGTTCAAGTCCTCTCATATTGTACCTGGCTTGTTTCAAGAGTCATACATGCTTTAATGCAAAACTAACCTACGAATGAAAAAAAGCAAACAAACAACAAAGCAAAGTAGAGCAGAAGCCGAAGTAAATGAAAAGCAAAGTGATTAAGCAAACAAGCAAGAAAACAAACAAACATGCAAATAAAGAAAGAAAACAAGTATGCAAGTAAGTAAACTGAAATTAAATGTCACTCCTACTCCTAAACTAATGGTGCATGGGCCTGTTCACGTGAAGTGATACTTCCAATGCATCCAGTGACACATTAGTTGACCCATGTTGGTGAAGGCATGGTTCGTGAACAAGATAGTTGTGCAAACCAGCAAATAAGAAAGATGTAACAGTGAAGAGAAACACAGTTCGAGCTTACAAACGTCCATAGAACAAAAATGAGTGAAAGTGCATGACATGCAGTTTGTGGAGATACCATGATGCAGTGTGACACTATGTATAGATGTTAAGCATATGCACGCTCTTGACTATGATATTCAAGCATACGTGAGGAAGCTATACCACTTACATTGCGCAAGTGTGCTTGCTGAGTAAGATTCCTCCAATGCATGAGAAATGGGATTGTGTATTTCGAGTGGAGGAAGTTTGAAATCCGAGTGTTAGATTGATCTTCAATGCATAAAAATGAGTGACGAGGAGCCTTGCATGTTTGAAATTTCTCCTGATCATAAGTGAAACCAACCTCAGGATAGCAAGGGTCTAACATAACCATCAGCTTGGGCTGAAGTGCCTTGACAATCCATGGTGTTTTGTCTTTGTTGACAGATGGATCATCATAGACAAGTGGCTTAGAGAGATTAACAAAGAGTGAATCAGCATCGTTATTGGATGATGAGGTGACGAGATCACGACAACTAAGATCAGAAAATGCAGGATGTTGGTCGGCATCCTCATGGTTCGATCAATTTCATAGAGAGGTAGATGAGAAGAAATAATGTTCATCCTCTGCGTTTCTAGAAAACATGGATGAAAAATCAAGTGGATGTTCAAAGAATGATCGGTCCTCTCCATTGTCAAATGATGGACTGAAATCCAGTGTATCCTGCGAATGATCAACAATGGGTGCTTCCATGGATGGAGATACACATGAAAAATCAGGGATGGCAGGAATACCAAGGAGGTAAGGAAATAATAGGGATGGTCCTCTGCTGCTGGTGGATGTTCAAGCTCCCATTCATGCTCTTCATGAATGTTAGCGCATGTTAGTTTTGCAACACCAACTCCATCGATAGATTGATCCTTGTTCAAAACAGGTGTAGAGTCTGGAATGGAAGAACACAAGACAATGTCATTCGAAGGTGTTGGGATGGGGTTCCCTGGGGTCAATTTTGGGGCAAAAGCCCAAGTTTTGTTGTATAAAGATGTAAAGTCTACGCAATTTGTGGTCATAGAGCATGTAGATAATTAAAGAGTCATAAAGATTTTTACCCTTCTTTTATGCAAGTTGAGTCAAATTTTGAAGATCTACCCATGGTCTGTGAACCATGGGATTATATAAATAGGTGTGTCTTAGAGAGGCTAAGGCATGGTCATGAAGAAGTAATGAAGTTTGGTCTAATAATGAGATAAGTCTCATCAGTTAGTGGAGAAGAGTAGGAAGAAAGGCTTTGCAGCTGTGTGTGCAGAGGCCTAGAGTATAGTCCGCAGCTAAGTGAGTAGACCCCTGCAGCTGAGTGCGTAGGGAATTATTGAGTCTATAAGCAGAACTGAGTATTAATAAAGAATATTGTTGTAGAAATACTTGTGTTATCCCTTTACTTCTGTTTATATGAATGCACCTTATGTTATACTGGGTTTATGAAATAATGATGCATTAATGCGCGACTTTACACGACTTATACTATTATATGAACACAATTATTGTTAACTATTTACACAAAGATTATCTTATTGTATGTTGAAGTTATCAAACACTTAAGCTAATATGAGTAATTACTGGGTTATATGTAATCTTTGATGTGCGTAAGTAGTGGATTCACTTATTCAGGGTCTGCGAAAGACAATCGTAAACCTTTGCAGAGGTATAGAAGCTAATTAAGGGTAGTTATATTGATAAGTCCTAAAGGCTTATCGATTTGCGTGAAGGCAAATTTAGGGCATAAAATGACATCACGCTCATATCTGGGTGCAGAAACTTAGTTCCAGCATCCCCCCATACTGCTTCGGGTGAGACTTCAATCTGTGCTCTACAGATTGATGCCAAAATGGCCAGTGGTGTAGGGATTTGTTTGGCAAAACTAACTATGAACCTGCGTCAGGACCCACTAAGCCGACAAATGGTTCTGTTGCCGAGAAAAGGATCTGCATAAAGAGATTTGTGATGTCGCGTCACTGGCATCCGACCAAGAAAGAAATTGAGGAGTGTTTGGATACAAAGATCCACGAATTCATGGCGCAAGAAAACAGAAATCTGCGCTTGATGAAAGAACATTGCTTGGATAGATATCTGTACACAGAAATACATGAGGTCTTCTTATGTACCTTCCCGATCTAACTATATGAGTGGATCGCTAAATTGGCAGATGACCAAGGAAGGTGAAGGCTTTACTATTCAATAGTGTGGACCCCAGAGCTAGTACAGAGGTTGGAAACCTTTGAAGATAAACTTGTGCGCACTTTTGAGCACTGACTTGATCGAGTCAGATGAGGATTCGTGACAAAATTTGTCATCGATACCTCAGTCAATTACAATGAAGCAGAGTGATGCTTTTTCAAGGGACCGCAAGGTAAGTATTTGAGATCTTTGAATACGCGATGTGGAAAGTTATTCATGGATAAAGGGAGAATAGGCCCAGAATATAGCCCACTGATCGAGCCTCCTTTGAGTGACAACGAGGGAGCAACATAATCTTCACCATAGAGCATTGTCAAGTTAATAAGGCAAGTGTTTCCACGAATACCTCATCCGTTCACACCACCTCCACCTTCACCTTCACAACATATAGCTTCTCCCACACCACCACAACCTCCGCCACCATTCAATATGTCGAATACGATGAAATTTCCCATTTTTAAGGGCTTTGGAAATGACGACCTAGACCAGTTTTGGAT
Organism: Pinus taeda; assembly: GCA_000404065.3. NCBI lineage: Eukaryota > Viridiplantae > Streptophyta > Pinopsida > Pinales > Pinaceae > Pinus > Pinus taeda. The sequence continues at coordinate 60,066 of APFE030851566.1, read as the reverse complement.
CTTTACAAAGAGTGTGTGGAAAGTATAGAATATTACAGATGATCATATCAAGAAAAATCAGTTGGTTATTACTCTACAAGATCGTGCATTGATGTGGTACATTAAGTACTGCACTAATAACCCGGTGGCGTCATTAGCAGACACTCAGACTACTCTGAACAAGGAATTCGACAGGCCTAAGTTTAAAACACAGTTGGTAGTGAGGTTCAAAGAAATCATGATGAGTGAAACACCCTAGGAGCTGGATTAGAGACTGAAGTGCGGAATCTGCAAAGCCAATATGAATCTCACATACAATCAACACTGCGACTAGTTTATAGCCACACTCCTACCTCACTTAAGGATTTCTTTGTCACAACTAAAGATAGGAACGCAGGTAGAAGCACTGGAGATCACAATGATATTTCATGAGACACCTATCTAGGATGCGACATTGGGAGTTCAAAAGATTCATGCAGAGTTGCAAAACCTTTTCTTGGAGTTTTAGAGTTTGAAAAAGGAGAAAGTAGCTCGATTAGAAGTTCTTGAAGAAGTTTGGTGCCTCAAGTGTAAGAACTAGGGGCATGATAAGGATCATTGTCCTGTTTTTGCGAATTATATGGCGTGAGGAGTGCCCATTCCCCTGAGGTAGGACGCCCTAGTAGGACGAAGTACAGGGCCCACACTGTGGTGTGCTATCTATCAAGTAGCAGGAAAACATGTAACAGACAATTGTCATTTACTGCAAAAATTTGTATAGACACCACAACAGTTATTCTGCAACTTATGTAAATCAGTATGCCATGATGAGTGTAACTGTCATAGCTATGAATTTATGATGGAAATAACTCCCGCATATCGAATGCAAATAGAAGCTTGGCCTTTGGATCAAGGTGTCAAGGGAGCATGCGGAGCATATTAGGGACACAAATGAGGTCGAGGAGGAGGAGGACCTCAGAGAGGTTGTGGGTAAGTTATTTTCTATAATTGCAGAGTGCCAGGTCACTATGCATAGGAGTGTACAAGCCAGAGACACCCATCATGCCGGTATTGTACTCAGTTTGACCACAGGATAAAAGAATGCCCTATATTGATAGCTAAAATGCAGGAGAAGAAGGCGCAGCCTCAACAACCTACCTAGAAGCTACATATGATGAGGGTAGAGCCTTTTGAAGAGGATCCCAATGTCAATATCGTGTTGTGAAGTGGTATGACGACTGGTGATGAGAAGGGAAAATAGATTGAAGAAGGTGGATGGGTTTGCAAGGCTTCAAAATAATAAGTTGGGTTTGATCTGGAGCGCGCAAAGGAAACATTCATGGAAGTAAAGAAAAGCTTCGCTGAAGCCTCTACCTCATGAAGTCAGGATAGAATATTTGAAGAAGTTGACCCCTCCATGCTTACTAATTTCTTGAAGATTTGCATGAAACTTCTGCGCAACAGTAGGGCTGTGCAGGGATTATAGGAGTTGATAAAAAAAAGTGCTCGTAGGGAAAATGCTTCTAATGGGCACCACGCGGTCAGGAAGATCGACAAACATAAGACAAGAAAATGACGTGAGATGAGTCTCACCGTGCAAATAGGAGAATATGAGATGGATCAAGTTATTTTGGATCTAGGGTCAGATGAGAATGTTTTTCCTAAATAGTTGGGGGAAAATTGGGAGGCTTGCGCTATAGTGGTCTCCGATTCAATTAAGAATGGAAAATCAACACAAGATTATCCCTATGGGGTGATTGCATGGAGTAATTGTAGATATAGAAGGTGCGAGTGCTTTGGCTGACTTTGAAGTAATAGATATTGTTGATGAAAACAATCCATATCCTATGCTCCTTGGAATTGATTAGGCTATCGACATGAATGGGGTCATCAATTTCAAGAAGCAAACAATTTCATTTGAAAGGAAAATGCTTTGCATGGTAGTACCATTAGACCTTGGAGAAGGACCGCACTATACTGAACCAGTCTGCGACTATGAGGAAACCAGTGTTGATTTGGATCAGATCTATACGATAACAGCGTGAGACCAGGATTGGGTTAATCTAACATCTGATGGACAAATTGGATGGGACCGCGAAAGATGCTATACATTAGATTCGAATGAAGAATTGGAACACTAGCAGAACATGTTAGACGAAGTATCTACGCTGCGATGTATTATGATGACTAAATTGCTACGCAATGTATCATTTGCATTAAGAATTTTTCCTTATTATGATGGTCTAACTGATGTGGATAAATTTTTGGATGCATTTGAAAGGGAAGTGTCTGAGAAGCATCACTTCCAAGCGCTAGATTTGGCGTTGCGCGCTATGCCTACACAATGGTGGGGTCTGCATAAAGATAGCTTTGACGAATGGCGCTACTATAGGAGGATGATGAGGATGCGTCTTGGTCACCCCAAGGTATGGTTGAATGAGAAGTATGATGGGAGAAATGATCCACATGATCATTTGCCCAAGTGGACTAAGTTTTATGGAAGGGAGCCGCAACCAGATTGGGTGCATATTTTCTATCACACTTTAGACATCATCCCTATGCACTGGTATTTGGAAATAGAGCTCCACCACAACATCATGGAATGGGATATCTTAAGAGAGGGTGATCTGAAAATGGGGCTCTTAGGCTTCTTGTCTAACTTACAAGAACCTCTCCCACTTCCAAAGCTTCTAATTTTCCCAAATCTTAATGATTAACTAATGCGGAAATAAGAAATGCTTGAAAATATGGGTGTATGTTTGTATTTGTTTCTAGCTGGTTATTTACTTTAAATCTATTGTTTGCACTGATATGGGAAGGTACTTAAAATGATACATAAATGCATATAACAGTAGTTAATGCAGTAGTAAAAAAAAACACATAAGGCAATACTATAATATGGAGTTCACCCTGATATCTTGGGCTACGTCTCCTTGAGCTCTAATCGACTCGATTAGGCTCGCTGGGATTATGGCAATAGTTATTTTACAAGCACCTAAACTTAACTCCAATGTTTTACACAGGGACATTGGGCTCAGGACACCATCTTATCCCTTGGCTCTTGGAGCTCTTCGGCTTACTAGCTCTGGCTGTTCTAAGCTCTTTCACTCAAGCTTTACATGCCTCTATGAATCACTCGACCTCCAACCAATTCTAACAATAATATGTTGCTGTAAATTGAGCTCTTTGGCTTTTCACTCGACCTCCAAGTGACTCCCCAGACTCTTTGCACATTCAGCGCTTTCTTCGTTTTTCACCCTCCAACCTCTGGTGGCTCTACCTATTACAGTGAGCTCGGCTCTAGTTTTTCTCCTTCCAGGTCTGCTTTGCTGCTTCCTTGGCCGCTGTCTCTTTCTTCCTGCTTTTACTCTCTGTCTGTTCGTGGCTTAATGCCAATCTGTCTCATGACTGTTGGCTTCCTCTCCCGGCTCTTTGGATTGCCTGCCTCTGTCCACTGGAATTCCCTGCTCTACATCATCATCATTGTAATGCTTCACAGAGAGGTGGCCACTTGTCTCATCATGAGTTGAGGCAGCTCTTCCTTAGATGGTTCATTACTTTGGTTACTCTATGAAATGTTTCACTCGCCAACTCAGCAGTCCAATCGGATTTCAACCTTTATGTGCCGAAGCTTATTTTCTTTGTCGAATCCAGTTTCCCATTGGGCGGAATCTCTACCGTTAGATTTGGGGCCTCCAGATCCTACGGTTATCGCTCTTATCGCGTGGTTGACTTGCTTGGATGTTAGCCCGTGATGAGAGTGGTTTTCTCTCTCATCTTCCAGACACGCGTCAATCAACGTATGGAATCGCTGGGACCTTTGACAATTCCTCTTACTGCCCAAAACACCTCCAATATTCCACTGATTTTGTAGTGCGGGACTCGCCTGTCATTTCAGTGCTTTTCCCATAGTTTTTCGGCTCCCTTGTGACCGAGTGCTCGGGGCTCTTCCATTTCGAGGGATTTTTCCCAGCGACGCGCTTAATCGCGCATCACAACAACCTCCGTTTTCTGGATTGAGCCTCCTAACTACCATTTTTGCACCATGCACAGTCCCCATGGGCCAACGGTCAATGCGCTTTGACCGAAGGTCCTTGTTGCTCTGTGCTGGCTGCAAATTGTCACTATTCAGAGGTTATTTCTGATAGGCTTCGACATCCATAAGACTTTAAACTCCGGTATGAGTTTTTTTACAGAGTTCAGGTAGCTTTAAGAGAGTTTAAGTATCCAAATTCGAATCACGCCTTCCCACTAAAAGAACTTTTGGTCCACCAAAAGACTAATATACTGATCTAAGCAGTAAATAAGAGTAACTACACCCTCTTCTTTCAGCCTCCCTACACTTGCCTTTGCATAGTGCCTCTGAACCACAATCTTTAACCACTTCCCTTCTTGGATGGGTTGGTCGTTTTGGGAAGAAATGTTTTCCTCCTTGACTTCTTTCAAAACTTATGCTATGAAGTTTACAGAAGGTAGTTTTGAACTTCTTTGCCTTGATCCTTGATCCAAGGTGGCTCAAACAAATGTGAAGTACATCTGCTCCACAAAAATTTTATTTGTACCTGTTTGAAAAGCTGCCAACAACAACTGTTAACAATAGTAGGCATACAAACAACAACTATATGGGCTAACTCCTACTTCAACAAAGAAACATATTTCACACCTTGTGAACCCTTCCATGTCTTATATCTACATACAAATGATTAGCTAATAAAACATGCCTTTACACAAATGACCCTTCAAGTCAAGCATGTAGGAAAAATACCTTTAGGATTCTTTTCCAAAAGATGAAACACGTCATCCTTGTCTCCATTTTAGAGACCAAGTTAACTTCTCCCAAGTCAGCATCACATGCATCTCATGCTTAGGCATGCATTCCATCTTTCAACTTTCGCTTAAGTACACTGTACTTTCGAAGCTGAAATGAACATATTGTTGCAGCAATAAAGTGAGTTTCCGACTCAACTTCTTTCTATTTACCATTTTGTAAGATCCTGCAACTTGCATTTATTCCACAAAGATGTGCAAACAAATGCATCACTAGACATGCAGCCCTAATTGGATAAGAATTCTAACCATTCCTTACCAATCCATTTCAAAAATCCATCCTTTGTTTGCACATTAGCATCAATATGTGAATTGTCCTGAACCACATCAACCATGGAATCTTTATTTCCATCACTGCCATTTTCTTTTTCCACCTTCTCCTTCAGCTTTGGTGGAAGAAATGTTGGATTCAAAGTCCAACACCTTTCAGCAAGATGCCCTTACTTATGGCAGTAAGTGCAACACACGTGCATCCTTTTGACAACATGATTTGCCTTGTCTTGTGGACCGTTGGCTGCTTGCTTCTTTTCCTTCAAAAGTTTCTTGTATGTGGTCATCCTCTTCCAAAATCTAGAAACATAATGGTTATCCAAACCACAAAAGGAACATGCAATTCTTTTTCCATGCTTTACAAAATCAAAAGGAATGCTTTTATAACTAGATTTATACTCGCCTCTTTCATCTTTATTGCCTTCATGAGGAGTTGAAGCAAATGAAGGAGTGGTTCCCTTTGGAACACCATCACTTTCTTCAAGGCTGTCAAAGTTTCCACAATCCTTTGGTTCAAGTATGTGCTTCTGAACATCTGCATCATGAAAATGATGTCTTGAGCTATTGGATTCCTCCTGAATACAATCCCCACACTTCTGAGGTAGAGGACCTCCAATGAAACTCCATTTTGGAACTATTTCAACAGTCTTCATGGCAGCTTTGGAATTCTCTCCATACTATCTATAGCCAAGACCCAAATACTTAGGCCTTTCCTCAAACATTATTGGCTCGACAATACCTTGTGCATGTTTGCCCAATCCTTTTCCTTTATATACCATCTTGGACATTAGCTTGGAACCTATGCCTCTGGTATGTTTTTCAAAAAAACCAATATAAGAATTCTTAGAAGAATTTGAAGACAAACAAGAATAGTTTACCTCTTCTTCAAGTTGATACTTGGCCAAGGCTTCTTTTGCAACAAAGAGTTGTGACTCCAACTCATGCTTCCTTTTCAGGTTCATATTTGCAATATGAAGTTGCCTCTCCATTTCCTGTAATTTGCTAGAAAGCATCTGCTTCTCTTCCTCCACAAAATTCAACTGCTCTCTAACTATGCTGCTCTTCCTTCCATCCTCATACATTTCTCTCACCATATCCATCATGGTGAACAAGTCTTGCTTCATGTCTCCATTAAAGAATCTTGTGATGAAGGAGGAATTTGAGGACTCACTTGTAGAAGTTCTCATTATGCAAATGAACAAAAGAACTTCAAACAAGATTACTAAAGAGCTTACTCAAGCAACCTTTTGCAACAGACCTCTTGTGCTTCAAGGGTTGCTTTGAGGTCCTTTGGGATAGAAGAATGCCTTCAGCCCTTCTTCCTTCTTGTCCTTCTTGGACTAAGCTATAAATAGCTTTCCCTTCACCTCTG